>JAPMOR010031623.1:13380-24539 GCA_026543865.1 Argiope aurantia | reverse complement strand
TATTTTATGGTATTTTGGTTTTTATTGTTTTTTTGTTATTGTATTTTTACTTATTAGTGGTTTTTCTTCTAATTGGTTGTTTTGTATTTTCCTTTCTGTTAAAATGGTATATCTCTTAGGCCTAATTTCAGGGGATTTTCGGGTCACGAAGGAATCATTATTAGACGTAATGTCTGAGTTTCCTTAACGGAAAAAATCTCTTTTTTGAATCCCTGCCTGAGGGTGACCCTTGAAAAAGTCTTCAGGCCGGATTCTTCTTTTTTTAATATTTTTTATTTGGTTTATTTGTTTTTCCTTTTAACTTGATTTTTATACTTTTGTATATATATATATATATATATAATCAAATAGTCTGCGCATGTATATTTATAAAAACGCGATGTTTATTGATAATTGATATTCAATAGAGTCATAGAGTATTTATCATATATTTGAAGAAATCTTTTTTTTTTAATTTATAAATAGCCTGAACATCTGGAAGCGACAGAAAGAAATGATAGAACTTGCGTATAACAATCAGACGATGCTTAATCGGTTACTCGATTGCACTACGTATTACAATAGAAGTAAACTGGAGGACCAATATCTGGTAAAGTTGTTCCTTCATTACTTTCTTGTTAGAAATTTCTTTTCCACGCTACGGTGAAAATATTTTTCTTTCAGAGGGTACAAAAATTGTAATTTTTAAAGTTTCACTTCAATTCAGACCATACTGGATGCCTCTGGAAAATCGTATGGCCTCAAGAATATAATTAATGTTGAGTGCTAATTAATTTTAATACAAATTCGGTACTGTGCAAGGACCCTTTTTCCATCTTGTGAAAAGTTTGGTTTACATTTCAAAACATGGAGAAAGTTAAAATGGAGATGCTAACTAATTGTATTAATTTTTGAAAATTATGAGGTAAAGAATACTTTTTATTTTCAGTAAATTACAGTTTTAATGAATGAGTGCTGCAAGAATAATATAAGCGAATGGATGTATCTGTTCTATGCAGCAGATCATTGATTTTTGAACAGCCACATTTGGTACGAATATACTTCAAAGAAATGGTATCAAACACAAATGTAAATAGTCGCAGGATCCAAATGTAGAAGATAACTAAATTTATGTGAACTGAAAGAAAAAAAACCTTTGTCGAAAAGTAAATTTATTTTGATAAAAAAATTATAAAGGAAAATTAATAATTCTTTTTTCCTGAAAATATTTTTTCTATTAACATCTTTCTTACTTAAGGGGAGAGTTAATCGGCAGAATACTTTAAAATATTTTGCAGTAATCAAAAAATGCCGAACTGAATAGTTAACTCATTATCAAAATTATTTGTTACTAAAATTAATTTATTTCGTAGCTTATTTTCAGATCTACTACTTCATAAAATGATACCAGGTATTTCTCTTGTTAGAGATACCACAGCTACACAAATATCATTTTAACATTATTTATTTCTACATTTATGACTTAAAAAAATCATGATTGAATCAAATACTTTTATTCATTAACAGTTCACTTAAATATTTCGAAAATTTTAGTTATACAATTTTTCATTCTATTTTGGAATGCAATTAGCTATATTTAGAAGAATATGATGAATTGGTTTGTGGAAATGTGTATTAATATTTGACACTGTATTCTTAATCGTGTGAGAATATTTGACAACATTTTGTATTCTCTTTCCTCTCTTTTTATTGCTTTCGCGTACATGAAGTATATAAATAATAATAAACGTTAATTGTCAAAAAAAATAGATGAGTAGATTTTTGATGAATCTCCATATTACAGAGATTCGCAAATCCGAAGAAAAATATTTTTAGAATTATGTCCATTTTTCTGTGAACATATTATCTTAAAAACGCTTTGAGTTTGACAGATGATTTTTCACTCATCTAGCTCAAATAATGCTATTTCTTGCCTCCAGTTATGTCATCTTTTCATTAAATTTTGAGATTTCATTCAAATTTTGAACGAAATTTACTCGCAGGAAGTTTATTTGTCTGTCTGTCGGAATGCAAGTGAATGCGATAATTTCAAAGTGCAAAGAACTAAATCAGCAGTTTTGCATTTATTTTGAGTAAGATCCATCTAGAAATTGACCGCATACATGTGAACGATAGTGGATTAAACCGATATTCAGTGTTTTTAGAAGGTTTTTAAACTGTTGTTCATTAAGTCCATGACTAAGGAGCGCACTTCGAATAGGAATATAGAAAGAAAGAAAAGAAAATCGACTTATACATATAGATTCAAATGGCAATGGGAGCTATATAAATTCAATGTTTTGACGTTTGTGTTCGCATGAAATATATATGTATGTATAATTATAGCGAGATCATTTCTTTTTAATTCATTATTCAACCTAGAAATAAAAAAAGAGCAAAAAGAGATATAAAAGTTTCTAGAATTTCAAATATTGTTTTCTATAATAATAGCTGTTGAAGTTTCCATTTAAGTATTAATGTTTTTCCTTTCTGTTTCAGTTAAATCAGAAGTACAAAGCAAATATTCAAAAATTTCCTAAAGACTGGAGACATATCCTGCAACAAATCAAATTGTTACAAAAAATCATCAAGAGAAAAGTCATAAGAGAACGAACTGGAAAAGTATGACACATTTTCAAAGTCTCTTTTTGAATTTATTTCATTAACTGTATTCTTATCTGTCGTTAGTTTATAATTTCTTGAATCAAATTTATCAAAAACTTTGATTGGTTGCCAAATGACATTTCGAAATGTCAAAGTATTAAGTGTATAAATAAGAATCAGTCCTTTTTTAAACAGAAGGAAGGCACTTATTTATTTTAAAACAGACATATCCAAAATATTTCCTCTCAGAAACAACAACATTTTTCTACTATTTGGGCAAAAAACGAATCGCGTTCCTAAAGCTGAACAATACGGACAGACTATAGACATTGTTCCTATCGAAACCGAAGCATCATTTCTGTACTCCAAACATGGATCGAAATTCAGAGCGGAGTACTCCTTGTCGAACCAAATATCATGAACGTTTGTTCTTTCACTTCTTCTCCTGTGTCTCAAATTTAAATGTCTTTCTCTGTAGAGAGAGAAAGTGTGGACATTCTTTCTCTGATATTCGCTAACCTAACGTCCCTTTCCTCTACATTTTCATTATCGGGCAACAAATGAAGCGTTTTGGCATTTAATATGCTCCGGTCAAGGTTGGATTTCCTTTTTTTGTGTGGACATAATGAGTTTTGAATCGTTGTTTAAAATCAGACGTAAACAAAGAAATTTATCGCATATGCATACCACAGCTCTTGCTATTTGCGCATGCGCAGTTTGAGGTTTGCGCACATGCAAGGATAAGTGCGAAGCACAGATACTGCTATTTTACGCATTAGCGAATCGTAGTAAGAAAATAATTAAAATCGTAATTATAACACTCTTTTTTTTATTTTTATATGACTTCAATATAGTAAACCCTTCTCCAATAATACTCTATAAAATGGTACACTTATCACCAAAATTAGTTAAGTATTTCTAGAGTTTTTTGGGTTTAAGCATACAGACGCTTTCAGGAGACTTCATTTTATACTATGTATAGATTAGTTCAAATTTATGAATGCATTTGTTTGTAATTTAAAACATTATTTAATTTCATTTCCCGTTATTTCAGTCAATATTTACATTATTTTTAATTAATTAATACTATAATTAAATTGTATAAAAAGTATATGCAAGTTTCTATCTTTAGCAAGAAATAAAAATATAATTCAAATGATTTATTCTTGTCTTTAATAGTAATTGAACATGAAGAAAGTTTTTCAAAAATCTATTGAAATGAATGTTTTCTGGAAGCTTTAGTAACAAATTCTGGAGATATATATATAACCGCAATTCGATCAATTTCGATGAAATAATTCTTATCAAAACAAAAAAAGTAATATTTTAATTTATGAATGCATAATAATAATGACAAAGCATTTTGTTTAGTTAGCCTTGTTTAAAAAGTATTTACAGGTGAGGAAAACTGACAAAGTATGATTTTTGTTGAGTTTGGGCCATTGTCTCAGTTTTATTTTGTATTATATCTCAAAAATGGAAACAGAGAAAGTGGATGGCCATTGATGACGCATATGGGAGGCATAACATTTCATATGAAATAAAAGTTGAAGAAATAGTAATAGATCAAGGTTGTAATAGATCAAGGATCTTTATTAAGATTTTTCTTATAGAGAATGTACAGTAAACTAGTTTTCTGAGATTTTTTTCTCGAAAATAGATATTCTCTAAGAACAGGAGATCATTGTTACGTATCTCTCTTTTACGGTTATCAATACAATTTTCCTGGATCTGGTTCTTTGATTTTGCTAATTATTATAATAAAAAAATTTTGCCGAGTAGTTTTATAAATTCTATTCATTCCTTTTTCTGCATTTCTTTATCTTAATTTTAAAGTGAAAGTGCTTAGCAAAAATTTAATTTTTTTGAATAAGTAAAGTAATTGTAGCCTTTCCTTTACTTTTATATATATGTAATCACTGTTGAAGCTCTTATCTAGTTATATAGTACAATATATTTTCTAACTTAAAAAACATCTAACAAACAGGGTTCTTTCTTCAAATTTAAGAATAATCATTTAGCCCTATCTTAGAAATGATATTTGTTCGGAGTGATTGCTTAATATGTCCAATACTTGTTTCTGTACTTTTTCATATGTTACAATAGTCGTAGATAGTTTCGAAATGAAAATATAAAAGAGGTGCTAGACATAATTAAAATACAATTTAAGTTGTTTGATTTTTTTTAATATACTGGATTTAAATTGTTGAATAAAGCAACTTTACAATTATTTCTAAAAAGAACTTCCCAGATATTCGTGTACGAAGTAAATCTTCATTTCATTTTGAATTTATGACTAAACTTGCTTTTCTTTGAAGTACAAACCTGGCCTGGAACGGAAAAAGAATAAGTGGGCGCTTGAAAAAGAAGCATTCGAAATTGTAAAGGCGCAGGAGGCTGCTGAAAAGGCTAAGGACACAGAAGAAAAGAAGCGCTTGGATCTAGAAAAACGTTTAGAGGCAGCGGAAAAGCTCAGAAAACACAAGAAAGATTACTTAGAAGCATCTAAGAAGTGGCGAGAAGCACGGGAAGAGAGACTGCGCCAGGCGAAGCAGCACGAGCAGGAAGCAAAAGAGCGGGAATCTGAAGAAAGATACGTCGCTTCTGAAAAGTTGCGCCAACTCAGAGAGAAAGCAAAGCGGGAACGTGAATTGAGGCGGCAAATGAAGGCAAGAGAAGCAGAACTTGAAGCATTGGAAAAGAAAAAGCGGGAATTTAAAGAAAGCCAACGAGAATCAGAAAAGTTGCGCCAGCGCAAAGAAAAGGCTAAAAAGGAACTTGAAGAATGGAAAAGTCAAAAGAAAGCTAGAGAAGCTGAGCGCGAAGCGTTGGAAAAGAAGGAAAAGGAACTTATATCTAGAACTACACGCCGTAAGCTTTTAGGGCAAAGAAAAGCTCGGCAACCGATATCAGGCATGAAGAAACCTGGATCAAAGGAGGACAAAGATCATCATTTGCGCAATGAAATTGGTAAAAGAAGTAGAGATATCCGCCAATCAATAGATGATAAACGTCGCCAGGCTTTAGAAAGAAAAATGAAAGGAACAGATTCAGACAGTCAAGATTGGACAGACGATGACACACTACAAGCCCCAGAAGCTCGGGAAAAAGAAATAATTGCAGAAATTATGGAAGAACTAAAGTCTGAAGCAGAAAGGCACGAGCTGACTGACAGGGATTCCAGTCAAACATCTGATACTCGATTCGATAAAGCTGAAAAAAGTAGGGAAATGAGCGATAACAATGGCGAAGAATCGAAAGAGAATAAAGATGACAAGAAAGATGAAGAGGAGACAGATGATGCAAACAGCAACGAAACAGGAGGTAAAAAAAATGATGATAAAAAATCATCAAAAGATGATAAAGGATCGCTGGTAAAAGACGAGGAGAAACCAGAGGCTCTCTCTGATGAGGAAAGGGAAGAGGATTTAGGAAAAGCCCATATTATAACCGCAGAAGGTAAAGTGGAAGAAATGCATTTGGGAGAGGTGAAAGCTGAGAGTGAGAGAGAAGCTCTTCATGACTTAGCGGATGAGGATGAAAATGTTCCAAAGGACTTAGGAACTGCTCATATTGTAACTGATGAAGGTAAACCTGAAAAAGTACAGCTCGTAGAAGTGAAAGATGAAAGTGAGGCAGACGTACTTGGTGATCCGGCTGACCTTGAACCATCCCAAGGGACAGCAGATGATGTCAAAGCATTAGGATCAGCTTATACCTTAACAGATAAAGGAACGCTCGAAGAGATCGATTTAGAAAAATTGAAAGACGAAACTGAACAAGAAGACCTTGAAGAAGAAACTGAAGAGCAAGAAAAAGAAAAGGACGAGAAAGAAGAAATTAAGCCCCAAGGGTCTAGTTCAAGAACAATTCATGTCTTTGGGGAGCGCGGCAGTGTGGAAGAAATTAAATTAAAGGATGTAGCAGAGAAGAAACCCCAGAAGAAACGGAAGGAATAACAAGATAAGAGGCAGAAAGTGCAGATGAAAGGATGCAGAAATAGATTTCAAAGACTAGTTTTGTGACAGTAAAACTTCAATTTATTCTAACCAGCTAAACAAAAAAGAAGACAGAAAACTTATTAGATTCAATAGTTTAAAAACAATAGTTATTTATTTTTCAATTTTCAAGACTTTTATGAACATTTTTTTATTATTTACATTGATCATAGTTATATCATGTTAAAAAAACAGTATTAGATTATTGTTGTAAAATATTTGTCGTTTTTGCTTGAATAGAAAAAGAAAAATTTGAATAGCTGTGTGTATATATATTTAAAATCTAGAAAAATACACAAATGGTATCTTCGGAAATAAAAAATAAGCTTTATTATAATACTAGCCGCCTTTGGCGAGCAGCCGGTTCACCAGCATTACCGCTCGCTACAATTTTCAATTAAATATTTTAAGTAACTGGTCTTTTAATAGATTCTCAAACAAAACATTTTTAATTTTCCAATTTTGATAGTCATACCAAACTTATACTGTTGTTTAGATTGTTTCGTTCAATTTACTATATATATTTTGCTAATTTGTTGTCATTTCCGGTAAAACTTCAACTTTAATTTAAAGTGGAAATGATGAAATTGCAATTAATATAAAGATATTTTTTAATGAAACCAAGCGTTTTATTTTATTTATCATCTTTATTGTTATTTATTTATTTATTATCATTATTGAACATGAGTATTGCAAACAGAATCGCTCGGTATTTAAGTCTTATGTCAGCTACAAAATATTTTTCAAAATTTATGTAATATCTCAAAGAATAATTCAACAAAAACTTCTCAGATTCAGCATAAAATTAAGTTTTTAGCTTTGCTTTCAAAAGGATTGAAATGAAATCAATAATAATATTTTGTTCCGGCCTATAAATATATTTCAAAAATTATGAAGTCTAAATTTAATGCAGTAAGGTATCATATTCTGAGAAATATTCTGGACACACCAAATTTTAAATAAATGAATGAATGTTTCTATTTTCCACGATCAACTAAGACTTATTTATGAATTTTTGAATGTTAAAAATTCAGAAAAACTCAACATTTCCATAATCTTAGGCCAATTAATCTTGAGAAACCTGCGCGCTGATTGGCGTATTTTCTTAGAAACGATCGATGGAAAACCTAAAATTATCCTTTTTTTTATTGAATAGTGATATTCAAATTTTCATAAATCAATCAGTTTAAGTGATTGATTTAGTTGATTGGAAATTAACTCTTTTTATTTAAAATTTTTGTGTTTCAAGAACATTTTGTTCATCGTGATTTCCACAGCAGAAGCTTTATGTAAAATCAAAAATTCGTTATTTATTAGAGCATTTATTGAATCAAGTTACATAAAATATAATCATTTTCCATTTAGACCATTTTAGCAGATCTGTGTCTTACTAAAGGTTTACAAATTAGCTGTATGGCCCTGATTTGAATGGATATCCTGTTCATATTAAACAAAACTTGCCTTAAAATAAAACTGATTTATTGGATTAATAATATTGAGAGTGTAAAAGATCATAAAATAATTTTTCTTGAATTTATTTTTTAGGAAAAATAATATTTTTTATTTGTTTCATTTCCTACAAACACGTGCCGAAAATTATATTTTTGCAGATTTCATTTCCAAAAAGATTTAATTTATTTTTAATTGGAGCTTTAATCAATGTGATGGCAACACTTTGGAAAAAGCTAATTTTTTCCCATGATTGCGAAACGTGCTCGTGCAACTTAAATTTTATTTTTATTTTGTACGAAAAAAATTGTTGAAAAATACAGTTAAAATATTTATTTAAAAATTCATTAAAAATAGAAATTTAATTTTAAGGTTAAAACATTGGTATTATTTAAAAGATAAATTTTTGATATTTAACTTGATGTAAAAATCTTTTTTGTGCGGTAATATTTTCGGAAGTTATAGCAGGAACACGCCAAAATTTCGCTTAATTTTTAAATAAATAAAATTCTTATTAAAAATTCGAAAAAATAACCTCCAGGTGCACATTCCCGACCTCCAAGGTATACACGTGCCAAATTTGGTAGCTGTAGGTCAAACGGTTTGGCCAGTAGAGCGCCAACACACACACACACACACACACACATTGAGCTTTATTATAAGTATAGATAGATATAGACAAGTAAAATAAAATGCAGTAAGTAATAAATTACATTTGGTGCATTATTTTCAAAAGTAACCATAGATAAGAAAAATGAAAATATTTATAGAAAAATATTAATTTTATATAAATTAATATTTTTTGATGATAGATAAAATATTAATTTAGAAAAAAATATTAACCTAGAGCTATATCAATTTTCTAAAATTAATATTTTTATTGAGTTTTTAGTATAAAAATACAATGATTTTATGTTCCATGGAAAAAACTTCTGAAACATTAAGGAATACAAAGTATATTTTGAATCGAACCTAAAATATAATTTATTTCTTAATTATTACTGAACTAGGGGGTCTTTGTCTCCTGCTTGCTTTTACTCATAAACCACGATGTTGTCCGATATTGTACACAATTTTTGTTCGTTCCAGATAGCAAGTTTTTAATCTTCACTGGCTACATTGGAAGCTTATTCTTTCCAGGATGATAACATACATTTGTTGATTAATCTGCTTCGGATTCAAACCTTAAAACCCCATAATGAGGGCATTCTTTGCTCATATTTCCAGTATCTAAATATTGATTCAATTTTTCACGTTTTGCCGCCAATACAGCAGCTTCACAATCAGTTTTTCTTTTCAAATCGACAAATTGTCGCTCGCTTCGTCTTCGCATTTTTTTTCTTCTTCTGTTATCGCTTCATGCGCCATTATTATTAAAAAAAATAATGCTCAGTTCACACGTATATTGATTAGGTATTCAGACAACTGCCAGTCGAGAAACGGAAAATTTTCTTCACTCGGAAACGGAAAAGAAGTTGGAAAGCTATTCATTAGTGCTGTTACAAATAGTGTATCCAAAAGTAGAATTAATAATTAATGCTGTTTTATAATCAGTTGATCTTTATTTCATGTTAATTAAAGTTATACTTTTCTTTTTTGTCCCCATTTCACCGCTAAATGCAATATAAATACTTACTACGACGTAATAAGCTATACGAAATGCTTATGTAATAAACTATCCAAACAATACTGCCCATACCAACTTCAGATGTTATGGATCAGATGACTCGCTATATACCAGTCACAAAGCGAATAAAAGGCAATGTGAAAGTAACATTTTTGTTGTATTTACACTTGGACAATTATAAGACGGTCACTAGGCAGCGCATGCGTAAAAAGGCTGAAAAAGGAAGTTCAGTCGATGACAAGTAACTACCCGACGGGACAACAACTTGACGCTGTAATGTTATTTCTTTCTTACTGCGCATGCGTCTGTAAAATTTAGAGGCTTTTTTTGGCAGGAAAAGATGGATCGCTTATCATAGATTAATTCCGACATTTTTTACTCTTTGTTCTTTCTGATGCGAGGTTGTGTGTTTTCATAATTTATTTGCCATTTCTTTTTCTGTAGTTTTCCAAATGTAAGCCTTTTTTGTCTTTTAACATGTTTTTTCAGTATATATACATCATTTTAAGAAACTAATATAGATCATTTTTGCGAAAAGAAAAATTTAGGAATGCCAAAAAGGCAATTTACAGCCAAGCATGGAATGCCTGAATCTATTTTATGAAAATTTGGCAAACATAAATCAGTCTCTTTCTGCGCATGTCCTGCCGTCTTATAACAGGCCGAGTGTAAACCCAGCATAATATTAAGTAATGCATTCGATAAGTCAAAAAAAAAAAAAAAGATGTGCTCTTTAACATTTCCTTATTTTCAACGAATGTTTAAAGAAGTTGACAAATTCACATTCTCCTTATCTCGCATAAAAGCAAGCATTTACTTGCAAAAAAAAAAAAAAAAAAAAAAAAAAAAACCTGAATAGATGTTGTGAGGAGCTAAATGGTAGTATGTTCTTTAATATTTTAGGCAGTCATTTTTTTGGAACTCTATCTATCAGAATTGGTTCTTATAACAAACTTCCAGAAAATTTACGCATACTCTTTTCTTATACCGCGGAACACAAAACTCATGATTATGCTATTTTATAAGCATGACAAATTAGAAAAAAAAAGAAGGCTATTGTAGAAAGAATGAAAATCTTGGAGAAGTTGGTAGATGGATCATTCAGCTCCAAACGAGGCGAAGTGGTGAAAAGCTGAAATTTTTAATTTTCTGCAACCTCTTAACTTTCGAAGATAATATGTTTGTTCCAATGAACTCAATTATCTTCTTATCATAGCGATAAACCTTAGCTCTAAAAGTTTTCTGTAGGTTCCTTACAGGAATATTAGCTATTGTAATCGTTCACATGATAGGCTTTCTGAAAAATATTCATTAATGTTCTTCGATTCTCTGGTTTTCGTTGATTATCTTGAAAATCTCGGCGAAGGTTGGGGTATTTAGTTGAAAGGTAAGAGAGAGGGGAAGTCATATCACTGATTCTCCGAACCGCCAGAAGGCACACGGATAAATAATACAGAATGACCGGACCGCCGCAACTGAATGAACAGACCGCCTGGCGGGAA
>JAPMOR010031623.1:0-13370 GCA_026543865.1 Argiope aurantia | reverse complement strand
TCCGGAAGCATCTCATCCTCATTTCGAAGCGCCCCCGGGGGAGAGAAAAGAGTGGGGAATGGTGATATATTGAAATTTTCATTTTGTCCATTTCTTTCTTGCAATTATATTTGAAATTATTATTTCTTGTGGGGATAAAAGAGAGGAGAATGGTGTTATGTTGAAATTTTCATTTTGTCCATTTCTTTCTTTTGATTGAAGATAAAACAATAATTCAAACCAGGTGAATTATCATCATAATAACATTAAAAACTTTCATATTGAAAATTTATTGATAGCTGCAATAAGTTAGAAATTAGAGGCTGAAAAATGATTTTCACCCTCCCACACTTCGAATTCCGAAAGCTAAATATGTGATTCATTGTTGGAACGCACTCCTTCCACTGTCTCGTCATGGCAGATCCAACACTTAGGTAATTACAAGAGTAATCAGAGGGGGTGGTCTCCTCAAAACTTTCTCGCATACTCTCTAATAAACTTGTCATGCCTCAGAACGTCTTATATACAGTAATTAACAAACATTAAATTTGGCATGAATTTAGAGTATTTTTGCTGAATCTATCGTGTCATCTTAGGCGAGCTATTTGACGATTCATTTGGCAAATTTGTATTTTATGAGCGATTTACTCAACAGATTGATATCAAAATTTGCTTCAAAACTGCACTTGTAGTCACATCATATTTAATCATTGTGCTTTTGAATTATGGCGCTAATTTATTTCTGAAACCACAGATTGACCCATTGTTGGGTTGCCTTAAACTTTGACAGATATTTGCATTACAGATATTAAATCTATGCACCAACTGTTATTTATCTAGCTCTCTTCGTTTTATAATTTTCGTGTTTACTTATATTCGAACAGTCAGACAGACGGATTTCCTCTGAACAGATTTTACTCAAAATTTGAAAGTAATCTGAAAATTTGGTGTAAAAACTGTGTACCAAATTTCAAAGATCTAGCTGAACGTGCCCATTCTACCAAATTTCATCCGCCTAGCTCTCTTTATTTTGTAGTTATCATGTTAACTTGTATTTGGACAGGCATACTTTCCCTGATTGAATTTTATTCAAATTTGATAAAAATCTATAAATTTAGTGTAAAGACCTTATACTTAATTTCATCTGTTTATTTCAAAGCGTTTTTAGATTATCATATTGACAGACACTCTGCCTGTGAATATGATATCCAGTGATTTAAAGACGAACGAAATTCCAAAAATGTGTTTTTCGAATCCTAAAACACGGAGATTCGTTAAATTCTGTAGTTCGAATTTCTTGACGATTACAATATTTTTCTTTGTATTCTTCGTGCACAAGAAAGCTAAAATCCAATGCATCGAAGAAATGAAATTTGGTTAATCTTCATTTTAAAATTATAGTTTTGTGCCAAATTTTGATTTCAAATGGTTGAAAACCCTCCATCTAAATTGCATTTTAAGTTATATTTATTTTATTACGAATAAAATCTGAGTACTCGTGGTATTTACAACTTTACAGAATGGCTACAATTTCACGCGGAATAGGGAGGAATGGTACCTTTATTATAAAATATACGAGAGAGTTTCAAGGAGACTACTTCCGCTGGTTTAATGCAAAATGCATTCCATGTTTGCAGCTAAACATTGAAAATTTGGTGAAAACATTGAAAAAAAAGTGAAATTTCTATTAAATTGTTATAGCTGTTTTCAATGTCAGAAGACCCTTTCTTCCTTGTTTATGAATCGCAAAGAAGGAAGGAAAAGAGTTTAATTGAGATCTCGGATACTGAAATCCAATCATCCGATGTGAAATTTTGAAGAAATCCTTTCTGTTCCTTCCGTTAGAGATAAGCGATTAACCCTATCTGAATATTGCGCATTTTCTTGAATTATAAAGCAACAAAAGGTTCCTTTATAACGAAAAAATTAGGTAAGCTACCTATTTGCATTTCAAACCATAACCCATATAATTTTTATGATAGTATTTGACTGCAAAATACTGATTTATGTAAATTAATTCGATTTGAGAATCAATGAATTAAAAAAATCTTAAGTTGTTAGCGTGAAATACTACCATTAAAATATTTGATTTTGATTGTTCAAATTCTAAAACTTTAAATTATTTACTATTCAGTTTCACTGACTATTTTCCAGAATGAAGTGCATAAAAATATTATAATAAATTGGAAAATATTTTTGAATATTTTGTAGTATTAAATTTCATTAATAGACTGAAGCTTGCTTCTATTTTAAAATTAATCTCGTTATAATAAGTGTTATGTTTTCTAGATTGGCCTAGCTTTGAATATATTAGCTATTATAAAAAAGATTCTCTTAATAATGATTTATTCATGTATTTTCTATACACAAGAAAATTTTTAGTTACATTTATCCTGTTTGTTTAGAAAGTACAAAACAAAATGAAAATTCCTTAAAAAAATGTATTTAATGTGTTAAAACCTAGATTCACTTTATTGATTGATATTTTTTTCCTTCGGTTGACATTTTTAGTATTAATCACGTATTTAATATTAAAAGAATTTAATATTAAATTTAATATTAAAGGTCTTGCGAAGACCACATATCAATGCCATCCATCTAACTCAAAGAAGTTTTTATTTGCCGGACAGACAGACATAACTGCAAAAATGCATTTCTCGAACTCAGTGAGGTTTGAAATTTGGAGAATGGTCAAAATTTAGAGACTGAATTTTTTAAAGATTATAATACTTCACTTTGTATACTTCATACTAGAAAATATACAAATGCAAGAAAAAAAATATTTTGTAAACAATCAAATTTAGCATGATATGTTTTAAAGACTCAATAATCATACTGAATTTGCTTTCATTACTCTGCATGATAATTTTTTTAAAAAAAAAGTTGATATTAAAATATATTATTTCACAGAAATAAATAAGAACATCTTTAAAAAATATATATAATTCTTATGTAAATGTATACAATTTGTTTTACATTTATAAGTATTTCATATATGCACTTCAAAATTTAAAATTCAGATTTTCAGAAAAAAAATTCTGTTTATTTTTCATTCATTGATGTTTTTTTTAAAGTTATTTTATTAGGTTTCAGCATTTCAAACTACTTTTTTTTAATCTTTTTGAAATTGGGGAAATGCTCCCAATTTTATGGAACTAAAGGTGAAAAATTGATTTAATAATATTCAAAAACATTCCAAATTGCCTTAATGTCAAAATCTATTTTATCTAATGTTCTTTTTAACTATTACTAGTTATTATTACGTACTATTTATATTACATATTGAGTTTTTACCTGCAAGTAATATTTAAGAAGGTTTTACCTTGTGTGAAGGCTAACAAATAACGAAATCAAATAATTGTAATTATTTCCAAGTTACTTATATACAGTTTAATGATATTAATGATATGTTTTATTAATTAATTAGTTACCTTATTCATGAAATAGAAAAGTAGTACTATCTTATTTTAAAGTACTCTAATTATTTCAAAGTGACCAACTTACTATGAATTAAAAAATATGGCTAAATGGTCCATACAAGAAGAAATAACCACACTCCAAATTCTAACTAACAGTGATACATTAAAATTCCTTTTGATATAAAGTCAGCAAATAAAAAGTTATTTTGTATTATTGTATAGCAATAACCCTGTTTCTGATTGTAATACATTTTATTTCCAAGTTAAATGAAAACAGGGAACTGCCGTTTAAAAATGAAATGAATAAGTTTTTGATAAATATAGAGCTTGCGGAACTTATCAGAAAACACAGAGCATGTTTTCTCTTAAGAAAATGAAGCATTTGATTGTCACATGAAATAAATAAGTGAATAAGAGTGGAAGAATCTTGAATCAAAATTTAGATAATCATTTCGCACAAGATCGGCAACAAGAAAACCGGAATGGTCGTCCTTCACAGCACAAACGGATTATACATATTTATGTTCTTCGTTTCTATGTCAGGAAATATTTTTTATTTAAAATCAAAAAAGCAAAGCAACAGATTTCCCCCCCCCCCCCCTCTTCCTCCTGAAAAAAAAAAGTCAATTCTTTGTAAGAAGCTGTTTATACGAGTTGAAAAGAACCTGGCTGTCTTAGAGGTGGTAACGGATGTATAAGAAAATCTTCATATTTCATTCCGTGAGTTTTATGAAATATTTGCAAGCAAAGTTCATTTTCACTATCTGATTTATTTCTAAAAGTATGTTTTTGAGTCTATCCATTGACAGGTATGCATATTTCTGCACATCATAAATAAATTACAGGTTGAAAAACTACGTTAATTTATAACTCCCAAAGTTTCATGTATAGATGTTTTATAATTAAGGAATTAAATTAATTTAAAGCAATTAATTTTTACAATAGAAACATATTTATCAGCCGAAATATTTTGCAAACGGTATTAGACGCATACGAAATGAGAGTACGAAGCGAATGCATAAAAAAATAATTTAAGATCAAGAAAGTTATCTTGCACAATAATTAAAATACATATCGTTATTTTCTAATTTAACCTTGAGTAAAATATGAACATATAAAAAATCCACAAAATGTATAACAAGGAAATAGCCCTAAACGATAAATTTGTAATGTAGTAATGTAGATAACAAAAACTTTCATATACTTGGTCAACATTTTTACGACGCAGCTATACAATTCTCGTGATATAACTGTATGCTAAATTACATCTATATAACAATTTGAATCTATCGTGTTATCATTTGAGTTATCATATTCCCGTGGATAAGAAGGAATAAACACAAAATTTTGAAGATAAATTTCATTCAAAATACTATAAAAATCTGCAAATATGGTATAAAAGCCATGTATCAAATTCTCTGACTGTAGCTCAAGGCGATTTTGGATTATCATGTTCACGGAATAACGGAAAGGCAGACAGATATGGTTCTAAAAATGTGTTTTTAGGACTTATAGAGATCTAAAACAAGAAGATTGACCAATATTTCGAGGTGAAATTTTTGTGTCTTAAAATACTCTCTGTTTATGTAAATGAACAGTTTAGAAGTGTGTGTGTGTTAAGAGGTAACCAATATTTGAAATTGGATAGAAATAATCAAATATAAATGCGTGCGAAAACAACCTTTCATTTACGTATGAATGAAAATAACAACAACAACAAAAAAAAGGATTTCATTCGGGATATTGCAGGTAATTGACAACTTGTTCGCTAGGAGGAAGAAGGATGACCCATGCGCAAATGGGCGTATTTCCGAAATCGTAGGAAATCCTCCGACGGTGATCTCATATCGTAAAAGTGGTCGGTTTCCTCTTCATTTTGCTACTTTAAACAGAGTGAATTGACTGGCAGTCATTTAATTGTCTGTTCCTGTTTTAATGTACGAAAATGAAACGCGTTTCGTCCTTAGGAAGGATTTTGATTTTACTGTTGTGTTTATGTTTAGTGGATGAAGGTTTCGCTCAGAGTAAGTATTCTTCAAATTAATTGTTATTATTAGCCAATGTTGTATTAATATGCTTATTATGCAATTTTTTTTATTCAATTAGCGCTAGTGATTTTCTCGTGATATGCAAAATTATGTTAAAGGAATTATTTCCTCTCCCATTTACTGTTTTAAACCGTTTGAATTGATTTGCTTTCCATTCATTTTCCGCACTGAAGTAATGCAAGGAAAGGAAATTTGGATTGAGTTTTTACAAAAAAAGAAAGTATCATTTCTGTTTTTGTTTCCAGAAATTTAAACATGCAATCGCTGTAAATATTCTCTAGAAATACAATGGTAAATCATAAATTAACTTCGTATTACAACTTTTTAACCGATTAGTGTCAGTTGCCTTAATGTAATATGCGACATAGAATATTACTTAAACAAATTGATTAAAATTTCAGTGGATGCAGTTTAAAAATACTTTTTTCAGCCTAATTCAATTTGATTAATTAATAGCCTTTAAACAACTGTTTACATCGTACCAAATATTATTTGTTCTGGATTATGTTTTTATACCTTATTCTAAAAAGATTTGGAAAAATGACTGAAAATGCATTATAGTCAGAAACTAAAATGATCGTTGAAATATATCAACAAATAAAATGTTTTTGAGAGTTCCTTATTCGAATTAGACATAAGTTTTTAAAAAATCATCAAATTGTGGGATTTTAATGAATACAGCAACACAGATTGTCTCAAAACTGTTCTTCTCCAATATCACTGAAAACCGTTTCAAGCGTTTAATTATACGGTATATGTCTATTTATCTTCATGCAACTTAAGTTTTTTTCAGAAAATTGGTAAAAATGACTTTTTGTGAGAAATTTAATTTTGATTAATTTTAGAAGCAGAAGCAAAATTTAGCAGAAAAAAAGATAATTGTAATTTTGCTACATTATTTTATCTTTTTAAAAAAGTTTCTTTTTAAATATTAATTAATTTTTCCATTATGAATCTTTTCAGTTTGAACAGATTATATGATTAACACTTATGAAATATTACACTTTTTATAATACTTTTTTAATTAAATACGTAATAAATAACCAACCTAATAAATTTTTTAATTAACGTACGTTTTATAATACCGTTTAATTAATGTAATTAACATACAAAGCATTATGGTCATCGAAAAATTCGAAATAGAAATTTTGCCAGATCTTCACATTTCAGATCTCTTCGGGTTTAAAAAACACAATTTTGGGCTAATGTCTGCTCGTTTGTCTTTGATCACAATAAAACAAAATTGATTTAAGTTAGATAAAATTTTGTATATTGCTTTGCACTAAACTTTATAGATCTTTTGCACTTTATAACCCTATCAAATTTTAAAGGAACTCATTTCACGGCACATCTGCCTGTTTCTCTTCTACGTTCGAGTGCAAGTGAATGTTATAATTTAATGTCATTTTCTTATCTGGTCACAGTATTTAAATTCTTTTATTGCCTTAATCTTTAATTAGTAATTATTTAAGATATAATAATTGTAATAATTTATGCTAACACAATTATAATTTATTAATAATTATTGTTAATCTTTCTAATTTCTTAGTCATTATTTTATGATCATTACATACATATTTTTACAAAACTTCTAAAATGATAAATTAAACCAAAATACTTCACTAACACATTTATTGTCGAAATTTGTCGAAATGACTAAATTCACAAGCTTAAAATATTACAAGTTCGTAATGAGCACTGCTTAGGGTTTCAAAATATCTAAAACACTTACTATTTTTTTTCTACAGCAATTCATTTTCTTAGACAAATATACAAAATTTCAAATATATTCTGTTTGTTTCAGCTTTTTTTTCCTTCAGTGTAATAATAAAAGGCTCCTACGTGCTGTTAAATAAGAATGAAGCGATGAAAGAAAATGATTTCAACTTGAAAATGAATCAATTGAAGAATATATTTGATTCTTTTTTTAAGATGATCAAATAGATTTATACGAAAGATCAGAGTTTTGCTGTTGAAAATAACTATCTTTGAAAATTTTCAAATTTTGCCATGATCAGTTTTGGAAGCATAAAATATTTTCAATAAACATCCGATGTGTTGCCAAAATGGCAACATTATCAATCTGTGCCGAATTAATGCAATTTTTTTTTGGTATATGTGTTGAAGGAAAGATACTATGAATAAGAGAATAGAATTTATGAGAAAACTAAGTAAATATCTTATATTTGACATGCGATTGTGTAAATTATTTTTAAAAAGTTGATTATAATTTTAGAGAATTCTATGAAACACAAACTCATTGATTTCTTATATTACTTCAAATATAATTATATTTTCATTAATCTTCGTGCATTTTCTTCATTTTTTTTTTGAATTTCATATTTTTTGTTCAATTTGTCCCCATTATGTGTTCATTAGTATAAGAAAATCTTTTTCGATAGCAGCAAATTTTTATCTGTGTTGACTGGTGTGAACGAAGACAAGGAAAGTATTTGAATTTACAGCTTTTATTGCTTCTTAAAATTATCTGTTTTACGATAATTATGATGCAATATCAAACCACAAATTATTTGCGATTATTCAGAATAATTTGTCTTGAGGACTCTTTTTGTATTTATATATCTTAAATAACCTCATTTGTCCTTTTTTTTTTCATTGATTTTATTTGGATGTTGGATTTACCTTCTAAATGCTTACAAATAAATAAAAGATCTTTTTACATAGCCAACACATTTTAATCTGTGCTGATTTAAACTCAGAAAATAAATCAGTTAAGCTCATCCTTAATTTCTTTTATAATAAAAGTGTTGCAGTGTGTAATGTAGCGAATATTAAGGAGTAGGAAGCCTGAAAAGATTGAAAAGCAGTGTCCTTGGGGATTAATAAACACTATCGAGCCCTGTAATACTAATTAAGTTTAAAAAATAAAATCGAAGAAGCATCCGAAACAAAATTACTAACATTAAATTGAACTGAAAATTATGAAGGAAATTTACTAAAATTAAAGATGAATACATGCGTGTTTGTGAGTGTTTGTTGACTATCTACAAATCTGATCAGTGTGACCTAAAGCTACCAAATTTGACACATATACACCTTGGGGAGTAGAAATTTGTACCTTGAAACGATTTTTTAAGATTTTAATTAAGATTAAACGAAATTTTGACACTTGTTTACCAAAGCCTTTAAAATATTAGAACACACCATAATTTTTTTCTACTTTTAATTTCTTCTTATATTCTTCATGTCTATCTCTTTAAACTCGGTAATATTTTGCCTTGAAGCAAAACTTGGTTCTTGAGAATTGCTTCAAGGATATCAACACACCTTTCAACATTTATATATGCCACTGTTGACATTAGATACATCTTACTCAGTGACATTAAAAGTCCACGATTAAGGAAAAAATTACCTTCCCTCTTCTTATTCAGTCCTTCATAAGTTTATTTATGAAGAAAATAATCCGATAAATAGGAAATCTTTTGCTGATCATTTGATTTGTAAGTAAGTTTTGAAAATTTTTAATTTATACGATTCATTTTTTTTTTTGGAAATGTAAAGCAACGTCTCCAATTTGCAATATGGCACTTTTTTCTATCTGTAAAAGCTAACCTTTATTCCATTTCGAAAAGAATTTTTTATTTTTTTAAAATTCTTCTGTGACTTGTTGATCTATCTATCCAAAATATCAATACATTCCAAAAATTGATATATATATATTATTTAATATTTATTAATATTAAATAATATTTAATTTGTTTATTTTATTTTAATATATTAATTGTATTTAATTTTTTTTCTTTGAAAGTAGGATTTTCAGTATGAAGGGAAACTTTTATTTGTTTTTTTTTTCTTCAATATAAATTGTTCAGTTAATGCAATTTAACCGCTTAACTGTTTTGCTCGAGTGCCATACGTGCATCGATTTTTGATAGTTGTAAGCAAAAAATCAATCAATCATAATGATTATAATTCCATATTAAAATTACTTCGTATACATAAATATTGCTGCGTTGTGACTTATGGCACTTTACAAGCCCACTAACAGCAATTTAAGCTGAGTGAGCGCCTCTTATTTTTTCAGTAGCGCCAACTAGAGCCAAGAGTACGACTTAGCTCCTTTATGCGTCACGTTCGCTTGCACAACCCCTTTTTACAGAGGGGCTCATTCATACAACTCACAGATAGAACACAGAAGAACAACCATGCCCGAAGCGGGACTCGAACCAGGCACGTCCAGATCACGGGGAAGACGAACTACCCCTATGCCAGGACGTCGGAGTATATATGAATAAGTCAAGTATTCAATGGATTTCCATTTGAATCAAAATAAGAAAATATTCCCAAAATAGAAGGAGTCTTCTTATAAGATAGTTAAGAAAATAAAACAGTTAAGTGGTTAAATTAAAAAACATTTTATTAAGAATCTTTTATTAAAGAAATGAGTTAAGCATGCAAAATCAGAATTAGATTTTTTCACTTTCGTCAAATAGGAATAGCAGCTATGAATAACAATAATTTTTAAAGAATCTCTCTGAGATGTACTTTCTTATGAGCTCGAGGTAATTGAAGTTATTTCTGGATTATTTTAGTTGCTATTCTTACTGATTGTGAGCTAATGGTCATGTGGCCAACCGTAAAGAACACACAGAGGCGCGTAAGAAACTGACAGAAATAGTGATACTTAAACTGAGTTACAAGAAAATGAATACAATATTTACTCATAAAGAGACTATCTTACCCTTTTATGTGTCGCTAAATCTGATACTTGTCGATTTTAATTACGACAAAAAAGTTCCAAGAAATTTTTTTGCCAATTTAGCATTTACTATCTTCAAACTATATGGCAAGTATATGATTTGATATTTCCGTTTACTATGAGTTTTATGAAACTTGAGTATATTTTTAAAATTTGGCGAAGTTTTTTCTTGGCGCTTTTTTGTCGCCATTAAAACCGAATTGTACTCTAAATCGCATTAGTTATTCAAATTAATAACCGAAAAAATCCAAACAAATTTTTGGAATGATTGCATTGTATCATATACAGGCTCGCGCGCAAAATGTTGAATATGCGCAAATCAATAATACAGAATAAATATTTATGTATGCAATATATAACATGTTAGTAACATATCCCCTGTATGGTTAATTACATTAAGGGATTAGGGACAAAATATTTCACGTCTGAGCGAGTGTTTATTTAGCGTAAATCTGTTAAAACTTTCTCCAAGAATCTATATGAGGAATTCAACGTGAAATCAAATAATTTTCGAAAAATCCGATCGAATCTCATAATTTTTTAATATGCATCTTCTGCGTCACTCACATCTCTTTATCGTTGTTGTCCACCTTCGCATGTGCACAGCAGAGGAAAGTATCTGGGAAAGTAACGTAAACATTACTTTTCTATTTGCCGCCAAATGAATCAGCTGCAGAAGTGTAGTACTAAATATTGTATGCAAAGGATATAGAGACTTTTACATTTCGAAATTTTGTTTATGTATTTTGCTGAATATTTGCCAAGAAAAACCTCGCAACAAAAAGGATTTTTTTTTAAAGAAGGGAAAGTGTAAAATGGAAGGTTTGAATATTTCTTGAGAATTTTTTAACTCTCTTCCCAGTGATCTAGGCGTTCCGGGTTCGAGTCCTGGTCCGGGCATGGTGGTTCTCTTCCTTGTGTTCTCTCGGTGAGGTGCGTGAATGAGCCGCCCTGTAAAAAGAGGTTGTGCAAACGAATGTGTGTGTGCTATCTTCATTTGAGCTAGAAGTCAGACTTTTGCCCTCGGGTGCTCAGTGGTCTTTACCCTCAGAAGCTACTGCGCAAAATGTGGTTTAAATAGTCACACGACAAAAAAAAACAATAACTCTTACATACATATCATTGTAATTAGTAAATACGGTAGTAAAATTAGCAAATACGTATTTATATTGAAAATTCAATTTTCAACCTTAGGACGAAATCGTCATGCGAGACAAAGCCATAATGCTCGAAATTGCCCAGAAAACACCAAATGCGTGGAGTACAGCAGATGCCGACCCAGCCTTCTGAGATATTTGGGACATCCACCCCAAAATTGTGGTCTCACATACCATGGGAAGCAGAGAATATGCTGTCCTGAGAGACCATTCTTTTCTCCACGCACACCGAAAGTGACAGTGAGGCCTACGCAACCAAAACCAGTTACTCAAGAGACACCAGTTGCAACTTACATACCACCGAATGGACAGCAAGGTAAAAAGAAATAACCTGCTCCTTTATTAAAACCGCTTGATTTAGTAAAGAATGTTGTACAATGTAATCATTCAATTTCTATGTAAAATGTCAGTTTTTGATACTTGAGAGTTGCTTATAGGACAACAATATACTCTTTTTGCTTTTATATTTTTGTACAATAAATGCATTCTTTTTTATAGTTAAAAAAGGATACAAGAACTTATACGGGCAAGGATAAGTTATAAGATAACGTTCATTCGCTCCGCTCCAAAAGACATATATCTATCGCTTAAATTGATGCGTATATCTTTCTTTATATTATATAAAAATTTTATGTAAAAATCGAAAAAAAAAATTAATTAGGTCTAAATTTTTAAGCAGCTCCAGGTTCTGTACCATTTAACGATTTGAAAATTCTTATCACGGATATTTTTATATTTTAGATAAGAAAGTTCCATGCTTCTATATCTGCCTGAGTGATACATTTTCGAAATTCATTGTTTAAAGCCAATCAATTGCAATCCTGAGCATGCACCGCTCATTGATTGAGAAATCTTCTTCATGGCGATCATTAAAATGGCCTAAAATAAGGGACATTTAATTTTTCATAATCATTTCAGTCAGTATGAGTTACTGAAGAATGGTCTTTATTTATTTAAAATGCTAAAATATCAAAAATATTTAAATGAATTTGAGTGTTTGAAGAGTTAATTATATTATTTTTTTTATTCTAATTCTGTTTTTATTTTTAATTTAAAAACATTTTGGAAGGAATAATTTATTTATGAAAGAAATTCTGAGCATAAGTTTCGCCTCTAATCAGATCCTAAATAACGGAAATTGCCTTGCCAAATGCGGGAGGTTAGATAACAAAATAGAGTATCTAGGAGAAGCGCACAATATCCGGAAATAACTTGAACAACGGAAGTCTTGTAGGTATACTTTAAAGTAATGGTTCAAAGTTTTTGATACATGCAACGAAAATTAAACACAAAACTAATACTGCTGTTGAATATACAGGAACAGTATCGATTATCTTGTTCCAAAAAATTCCCTAGATTCGCTTAAATATAATAATAAATGTCACCCTACAACTCAACAGTTCAAATTCAGCAACCCCAAGAATAGGCACAGGACTATGTTGAGTTGAATCGTTGAGAATTTTCCAATGATATAAAGATATGCCGTGATATTAGCAAAGTGGATATGATTGTGTAGCCTCAATTTCTGAAATTATTCGGTTTGGACAAACTGTTTGGAGTCACGACGAAAGACTTCTTTCACCGAGAACTCTGTTTCACTATTCAATGCCACTGAATTCTGGAGTTAATAAATTAAATCAGACCAAAAAAAATCAGTAAATGATTTTAGAAAAATAATTTCTTTCCTTATAATTACTTACCTTATGTATTTAAAAACAATTACTAACGAGTAGAAATTCTTTCGATTTAGTTTAATAGCAAATCTTAATCATCAGAGGAAATTCCCTTCCCTTTGAAATCAAATTAAATTTTTAGTCTAAATTTGTAAAATTTAATTTTATTAAAAGGATAATTCTAAACAGATTTGGAGGTTCACCATGCTCGTTACTGAGCAGAACGCCTATTAGAACTCCTATACTATAAAAGTTTTTTTTAAGCGGATTTTTATAAAAGAATGTTCGAACCATTTTTTTTCTTCTTAAAGGCGAAAAGGCTAAAAAATTTTACAATTTCTTTTGTTTGAAATGAATTGCCTTTTTAAATATAT
>JAPMOR010031621.1:0-17796 GCA_026543865.1 Argiope aurantia | reverse complement strand
GAATTACCTTTCCGAGTGCAAAGGGTTAAAGCTACACAATATTGTCAGCTGAAGAAATAATTTTAAATATTGAATTTTAACTTTTAAAAATTACAAGTATAAAATGCGCAATTATCCTCATTCTTTTTTACAAATTCCTTAAAGTGTTCAGCTGTCTGTAGGAAATTTCAAGGAAGATCGGTTAAAAAGTAAATTCCACATTTGACATATGATAAAAATACCTTAATTTTTTTCACAATCATGGCATGTAGAAATCGATTCGTTTAATGTTGACAGAAGGTATAAGCATATTTTTAAAAGATAACCAGCTTAAATAATCAGGTATCCTGAATCTGTTTATTCGCGTTTCGGTGTACATATTATTGAAATGCATTTGCAATAAACAGAGTATAATTTCAAATATAAATTACGGAAGAGATCAAATTGCAAATCTTTTAAATTGTCTTTTACTACATAACTTAGTTCTCAAATAGAACACTTCAAGTAAAATGAATAAAAATTAACGATCAATTCCTGCAATAGAGCACAAATTTTCCAGAACGTATATTTTGGGGCGCTTCAGAGATAAACTCATTTAAACGCATGTACCGACGCTAAAAAAATAATATTTATATCTGAAATTAAGATGTCAGCATTTCTTTAAAGGAACTAGCCTTTTCAACTTTGCGTAATAAAATCGCAATAGAATTTAAAAAGTGATTTTTTTTCTTTGCATAAACATGAATCATATGCTTTGAATAACGTGTAGACAATATCAGGGCTTCGTTAAATGCATAGAGACTCCAAAAACCAAACATTATTTCATTAATTTTATTTTGTGACAGATTTCGTACTTCTGGTCTTGATGAAGGGAATGATTTTCCTTCATCATGATTTTCCTTTCTTTTCAAATGCATCTGAAAAGAAAGGTACTCATTTATAATTTACGGTATTCATTAGTATTATAATGTTGGTAAATATTTATTTAAAATTACTTTGTGTATTACAAAATAGAATTAAAATAATTTTACATTCAAAATTCAAAAAGAAAGATAAAATGAATCCGGCAAGAAGACTTTTTCAAGGGCTTAGATATGGTGCATAATCAGAATCTCGACTTAGGAATCGTTGAATAAAATGTATGTAGACTGGGACAAATGAAGATATGCTGTCTACATTCAAATGATTGCGCTTTTTTTTTCTGAATTCACTTTTTTATTAAAACCATGGTATCAATTATATGCAATCGAAATTAAAGCGATGCATGAAATACTATCAAGGTTGACATAAAGACCCAGGAAAATGATTCGAAGACTTTATAATTCATCAGCGCATAGGAGAAAAGTTTGAAGGTCAAATGCCTAGGCACATCAACACAAAACAATATTCTTAGAAACACGATGAGATTACGTTACAAGAACGATCAGCCATATTAAAAATGTGTACATTTAAATTATTTTCAGTTTTGCATGAATCGAAATGAAACGTTAATTATAGGTACAAAAAAGTCTTCAAAAATTTTAATTAAGATGTACTTTACATTGTAATCATTTAACATGAAAATTCCGCCAATTCATAATAACTTGACCATTATCAATGCGAAAATAGAAGATGAAATGTTAATAAAACCAATTAAATAGAGTAGCGTTTCATTTCACTAATGAAACTTACTGCTGTAAAATATGTTTTAAATAAAGCTTTTAAATTTGTAGATAGATAGAAAATATAAAATGCAATTTCAAGTCTAAACCTTTTATCAATGAATTGATTATGCTTCGAATAATATTTATATTGTAAAAATAATTATTTGCTTATTTGCGGAAAATGCAAAATTTTGCAAAAATCTCACTTTTTCTTTAATTAATTAAACTGCTAACAAACATTACGAAATCCCCCTTTGGAGCTGCAAATTCCTAGCATCAAAAATGTACATTTTCCAAAGCTTCTATTTATCCTGCATCTGTCAAAACACACATTTAATCCATTGCCAAAAAAAAAAAAAAAAAAAAAACCTGAATAATTGAAAAAAATTTGATGCTGAATTTCTTTTCTTCCCAGAATATGAAAATAGAGATTTTATTTAAAAAGGGAAAAAAACCAGATAAACATTGAAACTTGATGTCAAATATAAAAAAATTATAAACTATTTACAGAAATGCATTAAACATCTCTTACAGAACACGATTTTTTAAATATGAATAAATATTTTTTGTGAAACATTATACTAATATCAAAAACAGAATTTAATTTTTTATTTAAAGTTTCCAATTGGACAATCACAAATTCATTGTTTTAATTAAAAATCAGGTAAAAAATACTGAAGCTGCTATCGATAAAAACAATTATAAATTGAAAATAAATATCGCAATACTTAGCACTATTTAAAACCTTTAATTAGTTGGCATTGAAATTTTTGCTAAAATTCTCAAGAAAATTAGAATGTTTAAAGTGAATATCATTATATTTGGAAATATGTAATCTATAAATTGAATCCAAAATAGGTAATAATGCATGCGTTATTGGAAAGGAAGTGAAAACTGTATTTTGTTTCAACTATTTATAATTAAACTGACTAGGATAAACGACATATAAAATTAAAAACAACAAAAACTTAAATCTAAAACAATTTGAAAAGAAAAACATATTTTCGTCGTTGGTAAAAAATTAAAATGTAAAAGCTTAGATGTTTGCAATCAGGATATATGCTTCGTCAAAATAGTAGAATACATAAAGAAAATTTGAAAATAAAATTGTAACAATTCAAAAGTTTCATTCAATAAAGAATTTGAAATAGTTCTATTCAAGAGTAGTAGAATTTTTTTCATAATTTTAAAAGAAATTGCACTCATGCATTCTTCTGCGATGTCTATTGCAATTGTTGCTGGTCGTTAATGCCATTCCACAAACAGGGCATTTGCAATGTCTTTCCCCGATGTGCATCCTGACATGTGTTTTAAGATTACACTTTTCAGCGAAACCTATTTACAGACATGACACACGAAAGGTCTGTCACTAGTGTGAGTTCGATAATGTCTGACGCGACTTACTTTCTGACAAAAAATTTTCCGCGTATATCACATGCATAAGGTTTCTCTCCAGTGTGGATTCTGTAATGTCTGTTGAGATCGGATTCGTAATAGTATTGTTTATTACATATATTACAGATAGAGGGCCTGTCGCCAGTACATGTTCGATGATCAGTTGTAATGGTATCTTTCCTACTGAAGGTCTTTGGTAATTTCTTCATAATAGAATAAAGTCCTGAAGGTCCAGCCATAGCATTGTCATCTTTTTTGGTAGAATGAGGTTCCTTCATGTAGGTAGACATTTTCGTCTTCTTACTGTGAACCTGAGAGTGCACTTCGGGTGAAATATGTTCCTCATTTACACATTCTGACGCTTGCATTTTGCAATTTTTCGGCTCGTTATCTCCTGGTGGCAGATCAGGATTCTCAGTTGAATTCGCAGTTCCAGAAACATTATTGTTATTATCTGAAAGAGTATTTCTGATAACATATTCTATAAAATCCATAAAATCATTTTTATCTTTTTTCAAAGACTAAGATTTGCTCTCTTCAAGTGATATTTTACATTCTTCATCAGGTTTTGCATGCATCAGATCTGATATACCTGATCCTCTTTGATTTTATATGTCAATACTTCTTTATCCTTTGGAAATCTTCTTGCGTGGGCACATTCCTTAAGTTCCAGTACTGCATTGTTATCTCTTTAAGAAGAAATATAATTCTTTACGTTGGAAGCTATTTTCTCGCTCTTACTGTCAAAATAAAAATGTATTTCAAGTGAAATATGTCCATTAGTTATGTACTCTATGACATGTATCTTGTCATTTTCTGGCTCATTACTTCCTTGCAAGAAATCAGGATTCGCAATTAGTCTTCTTGGACCAGAGATATCGTTATTATCTGAATGGTCTTTTCTGATAACACATTCTAGAAAATCCATAAAATTGATTTTATTGTCGTTCAAAGACTGCTATTTGCTCTCTTGACTCTCTTGACGTCTCATCTTAACTACCTGTTGCATCAATCAGATCGGAAATACCTGATTCTATTTGCTTTTGCTCATCAACACCAGATGATTTCATGACAATTGGTGAAATATTGTAAGCATCGTGAAAAACATTTTCAGGTCTATAACAAGATTCTGTAAAAGATGTAATTTCTTCCGTTTGAACGTTCATTTTCCAAATATCTGATAAAGCATCCAAATATGGAAGTTCACAAGGAGTCCTCATTTGTGCGCTGTTAAGGGTGGTCTCTGAAGATATCTTGCATCCTTTGCTCTTTGATGAAAGCATGTTCGCGATTTTTTCATTGTTTTTAAATAGCACAAATTCATGAGCTCGATTTTGTTTTCCGTTTCGTCTGACAACTTGACTTACATACTGAGAATTATTATTTGTATTTTCCGTAGGTTTGTCTCTTATTTCAACATTTTTATACGATTCTACTGGACGTTGTAGTGAATACATATAGTCAAATTTTTTATGAAAGAAGCAAGGGTAATTCTCACTGTATGGCGCTCTTGTCGCAACGTTTGCAACGCTATTGATCCTATAATTTTCATTTTAAATAAAATTAATTATCAAAAATGTATAATAAACTATTATTGAAGCGAATATCTCTGTTTCTGTTTCTTCAACAGTTTCAAACAATAGAAGTTAAACTCAGTTTTTAAATTTAGTTTCGAACTTTAGTTATAATAGATTGAAAGCGATGAATAAATTGTGAATGTATATTTTCCTTAAATAATGTGCTAGAGCCCTGTGTCCTAAGTGTGTGTTCGTGGGCACGATTCTACTATAGAATAAGATGTCTATTCAGACTTCACTAAATGCAAGTATCTATGATGTTATTCATTATTGATTTATCTTTATCACCCAATTGAACTGGCAGAAAAAAATATGATAGATAAATTATAGTATTGATACAGATTTTGTATAGAATGCATGGGAAATAGAAACTTAAACTCTGAATATCATAATTAATAAAAAAAAATTTTACATTGAGAGTATTTCGGTCATACATTTAAAGAGTCAAACTCCAAGAACGTGCAAGGACATTCGTCTGTGAAAGAAACTATTCTTTATTTAATTTATCTACATATATATTAGAAATTTTAAAATATAAAAAAAATGTTTATAAAATAAAAATTCAGCTTTCATCACCTTTTATTAAAAAACATTTTTAATTTTCTTTTCTCTTACATGCTTCACAGATTTGAAATTCATTAAGTTTTTTTAAAAAATGTCTTACTAGATTTTTAATGATAAGATGAATTTATTTTTGTTTTGTTTTGTCTTTTGTTTCGTTTCCTTATCATTTTTGAAATGAAGAATCTGCTTACCTGCTTTCCTTTTTTTTTTAGTAGATAGTATTTTTGGCAGATAAAAGTTTTCTTCGATCCGCATTTGGAATTATTTACTTCTAAAATGTTGGGTGTGCCGTAGATTCGTGCAAATTTTAAAAAAAACATAATAAAAAATGGTGATATTCGAGAAAACTTGATATATATTCGAAAAACATAACTCCCAAAAATATTATTTTACAAATTAGATTAATTTTTTTTAAATGTCTGTTTTTTAATACCATTTTAGATGAAATTTCTTAAATTTCCCGAATTTCAGTAACTTTGTTTTCTTGAATTTGAGTAACTTAAAAAAAATAATATTTCACTAATTTTCAATACTGCATTTCAATATTAAAAATAAATTTTAGCAAAGATTTTTAAGATTTTTCACTGTTTAATCACACGATTTATTTCCGTTGTTAAGAGAATGACTACCATTAGAAGAGCCTTCTGCGCTGTTTAGAGATAAATATTTTTGAGATTATTTAGAAAAGAAATCAGAAACAGAAAATTACATTAATTTAAGAAACAACTTGCATTTAAAAAATTTAATTAATTAAAAAGCAAGCGAAATTTCGCCTCTTCAGGTATCATTCTGGAAGACAATTGGACAAAATGGATTTTGACTATTTAAAATTTCTATATTCTAGTTCTGCTCTCTTGTTATCTAGTTATATTTTTTTAAAACATCTGTTTGTTGATATTGAAATTTAGATTTTATTTATTGGAAATTAATTCAATTTTTTCTTGTTTTAATACTTAATACCTCTTTATGTATTTTTTTGCAGTAAAAGTGTAAGAAATGAAAAGAAATTGAAATAAGGAAACATTTTACAATTAATTCTTATAGTTTAGATGAGAAATTACCACTGACTACTAATTGGACATTTCTTTTAAAAAAATTAAGAGCTTTCTAATTTTTTAAGAGTTGGAACTCGGTTTCGTTAGAAGTTGTACCATTTAAGAATATATTTTTCAAAGTTTAGAGTGGAACTTCAATCAGTCTTTATATGTATGTATACAACTTGTGCTTGCAAAATAAATTCTTGATATCAAATTTAATAAAAACATATTATATTTAGCAGCTTTATAACAGTAATGCATTAATATTTTTGATTATTTTTGAGGGTCGGAAATCTTCTTAAAGGGTGAAATATAATTATCCAAAAACCCCTAACCATAAACAATGTGTACTTTGGTTTTTTAAAACCAATAAATAACAAGTAAATGTAAACGGGGCAGCAAACACTGCAGGTAGTGAACAATGTTTTACCTGAGGATCCTTTCAAAAAGATCTTGAAATAAATTAAAGTTATACAGCTTCGAACAGATAATTTAGGCGATTTCACATCACAGCAATTATTTGAAGACAAAATTATATTCAACTTTTGAGTCAACTATTACTTTTTATAGGACGGATGATTTATTTCGACTTGTAAACAATATGATTTGCAATCAAAAATTGAGAATATCCTGTTAATCATATTTTTTAAGTGAATTTAGAAGAAATAAGTTTCTTTGAGTTTTCTCTTCAGATTTATATATTACTAACATCCTTTTGTGACAGACGGTGCGTTTGGATTGATGGTTAAAAAAATATATATTTTAACATTTGATATAATATAGTTTTAATAACAGTCCCAATAAAATTATTATAACTTCACAGTTTTTCATTAGATACATAACCTATACTATTTTACAATCCTGTTTTTTTTTTAATAACATTTTTCTCATTTCTTTCTTTTATTCATTTATCTCATTTCATCCAATCACATGACAAGAAGGGGCAGAAAGGCGAAAAAAAAGGGCCTATTTAAATAATGATTAGTATCTTATGATTCTAAAACAAAAAAAAGGTAATAATACTTACTTTAAAATTTTAAATTTTTGATAAAAGAATACATTAGCATTTAATATTGAAATCCCTCAACATGAAAGAATAAGCCAAATCATAATTTCTTGGCCATTCACAATGTTAAAATATAAGATAAAAAGTTAGTAAAGTGAAATTAATCAGAGTTTCACTTCAACAATGAAACATATTGCTGTAAAATAAATTCAAAATATTGATTTTAATTCATTAAAGATAGAAAATACTATTATGCCTCTAAAACGTGTATCTTCGAAAAGATTATGCTTCGAATTTTAGTATGGTGTGAAAATAATTTTTTGCTTCCGAAAGTATTGAGGAAACACGCCAAAATTTCTTTTGTTTTAAAACTAATTAAACTGTTAGCAATCATTACAAAATCCTCTTTCGGATCTGCAAACTGCCGATATTTAAAATGCACATTTGCTGAAGCTGGGTTTTTATTTGTCCAACATGTATCAACATATTTATCTTTACTATTAGAAGAGAATATAAAAATTATTGAAAATAAAATTCACATTGAATTTACCGAATTAATTCCTTCATTGAAAATGAACACAAAGAATTTCTTAGAAAGGAAAATATATCACAAAGATATTCGAATCTTATGTCTAACATAAACATACTTATTAAGCTATTTACAACAATGTATTAAATATATCTTCTAGAGCATAATCTACAAAATATGGAAAAAGGAATAACTTGCGAAATTCGTCATTAATATTCACTATAGATTTTACATTTTATATAAATTGTCCAATTGGAGCAAATTTTCAATCTTTAAATAATCATCATGTTAATAAAATATAATTTATTACACCAATTCAAAATCAAAGTATTGTGTCAATGTCGATTATTACAGTTATGAGTCGATCAGAATTTCAATTAAAATGTCGTAATGATATATGAATTAAAGCTGAAGCAGGGAATAACGACTGTTTTATTAAATGGGAACTGAAACCTTTATGTTTGGTATAAATTCAAAAGAATACAAATCACTAGGATAAAAAACTATTAAAAGATTTTTTAAAAATGAAAAACTATAAACACTTAAATATAAAGTCATTTAAGCAGAAAAACATATTTTCATTGTCAATAAAAAATAAAAAAATAGCTATAAGTTTAAAATCTGTAAATATACTTCGTCTAATTAGCAAAATTCGAAAAAAAAAATTTTTAAATAAAATTGTAGCAATGACAATTTTTTTAACTCAGTAGCGAATTTCATACTAGAGTACTTGGCAAATTAGTATCACTCGTGCTTTTTTTTGTGATGTCTTTTAAAATCACTGCGGTTTGTGAAAGACTTTTCATAAGCTGGACATTTATATGGCCTTTCTCCAGTGTGTGTCCTTACATGTATTTTAAGATGATCCTTTTGAGCAAAACATTTATTACAAAATTCACACACATAAGGCTTTTCGCCAGTATGTAATCGATAATGATTTATGAGATTTCCTTTCAGGCTGAATTTTTTTCCACATATACCGCATTCATAAGGCTTTTCGCCACTGTGCATTCTGTAATGTCGTTCGAAATCTGATTTCGTAGAGAATTTTTTCTTACATATATGGCACATAAAGGGCTCATTGCCAGTGTGTGTTTTATAATTCGGTTTAAGAGAATCTTTCCTACTGCAGGTATTAGGAAATTTCTTCTTACTAGCACAGATTCCTGAAGGTCCAGCCACAGCATTGTCAACTTTTTTGTTAGAATGAGGTTTCTTCACGTAGTTACCCATTTTCGTCGTCTTACTGTGAACCTGAGAGTGGACTTCGGGTGAAATATGTTCATCATTTACACATTCTGAGACTTGCCTTTTGCCATTTTTCTGTTCGTTATTTCCTGGTTGCAGATCAGGATTCTCAGTTGAATTCGCAGTTCCTGAAACATTATTATTATTATCTGAAACATATTCTATAACATATTCTAGAGAATCCATAAAATCTTTTTTATCTTCTTTCAAAGACAGTGATTTTCTCTCTTCAAGTGACATTTTACATTCTTCATCCGGTTTCGCGTGCATCAGATCCGATCCACTTGTTCCACTTTGATGTTGTATATCAATATCACTCGATCCGGCAGGGGCTTGTTCTCTGTTATAGGTTTCGAAAAAATTATTTTCATGTCTGTTATTAGATTCAATATTTTCTGAAGAAGCCATAAAAGATGCCTTTTTATTTTTTTGTACTTGAATCGCTTGAAAATCTGAAATGGGATGAAAATATGAACTATCAGAAGGATTCCTTAGTTGTGCATAGTTGGGGCTCCCTGCAGATTTTGTAGACTTGCCACTTTCATTATTTTGAAATAGAGAAATACTTGTGAGCTCTGATCTTTTATTTTCGTTTCGTTCAAAAGCTCGACTTGAATCCTGAGATTTGTCATTCAAATGTTCCGTAGATTTATCATTTACTTCATCAAGGTTGTCATCTGATTCTGCTCGCTGTTCTATTGAATACCTGTAATAAAATTTCTTGTGAATGAAGCAAGGGTGATCCTCGCCACTTATTAGTATATTTCCTCAACGTTTGCAACTGCGTTTACCCATTATTTTAAACCAAAATAATAATGTCTTATCCCAAATGTACAATAAACTTTTATAGAAGCGAAGAAATTGGAATTTATGTAGTTATAGTATTTTCATGCTGTTGACGTTGTATTGAGTTTTTATATTTCTCAGAACTTTCTACAGTTAAAACAGATTTGAAACTTTAATAAATTAAGAATTGAAGGTTTCTTAAATAACATACTAGAGCCCCTTGTAGTAGATTTAAATACTACACTCGATTCTAATAATGAAAAAGAGACCTGATATTTAGGTTCACGTGATTACCTATTTTAATAATTGAATTACCTTAACATGGAAATCAATTAAGTAAATATAAAAAAATATTACTTCTCGTACTTTAACAGAATTAACGTAGAGAGAATGGGTGATGCAAGATTTTTTTTTAACTTGAGTCCTCTAGTTGGTTTGAATTGATTACTATGAGTGTATTTTCATGATTGATTCAAACAATCAAAATCCCCGGAGATTTAAGAATTTGAAAAACGATTTTATAAAACAAGATGAAAATAAAAGTCAAAGATTTAAAAATAGAATTACACATGGCTATTAAATAAAAATTTACATTTTATTAAAAATATTTTCTTTGAATGCAATCCTTCAATTGCACTAATAGCTATGAAATGGTTTGAAATTCAATGAGACTCTATTAAAAAACTATTTATCAAAATATTTTACTGATTAAATTAAGATTTTTTTAATTTCATCTTCCTATAAATCAAAAAAGGCGATTCAAAAATTTTTGTGGATAATTTTTATTTTCTGTGGATAAAAAATATTTTCAATGCATATTTATGATTATTTACTTCTTAGTTATATTTCAGTAATCAGATCATGCATGAAGGATAATTTTGGAACGTTACTGAGAAGAAATATAACATCAGTAAAATAAAACCCGGAGGCAATTCCTGCAATACTTTCATCTTTAGCAGTTTGGGGGTTTCTATTTCAAATATTTCACTAGCATAAATTTTGTTGATAATTAACAATATGTTCCACGTCTTTTGACCATTGTTCGAAATTAACATGTCCATTCAATATAAACCATTTTTAAGCACTTAAAGAAGTGTAAAGAAACACTGAGGACACCCTTGTTACTAATTTTACACACTCAACATGCTGACAAGTACTGAAAATTAATTTCTTTAGAAAGAATAATTTGATATAAATAAGAGAAAAAATATTCTGATATAAATGCAAATTTGGTCTGAAATACAAAGATGATGCAACATATTTTCAAGAAAAAGGGATGTAAATTGCATAATGAAAATTGCATTTTAACTATAGTTCCTTGCTCGAATCCTTGCTCTGACGCTGGATCTATTAAATAATGGAACATCCACCGCAGGATGTCGACTAAATTTTGACAATCTAATATTTTTTTTCATTTTATGTACTTGTAAGGGAAAGCAATAATTTAATCCTCATCAACGGTTAAGTCGATTTTATACCTAGCAAAATCTTGAGCCAAAAATTCAGTATTTACAACATTTATCTTTAATTATAAAATTAGGTCTTCTGCACATTATCTATTGGATTCAAAATTGGATTATATTTTTTAGTGCGCGATTTTTAGTAAGATTAAAAAAATTTGAACGAATCTAAAAATATAAAATAAACGAAATATGGATGAACGCCTTTTGAAATTCATAAATGCTTTGAAATATAAAGAAGTAATTAGGAGAATAAAGAAAAAATTATATATTCAATAATAATCCTCAGTTCAAATACTCTTCAAAAAATAGCTCAGAATTTTCAATTGAAGCCACCCTTCATGGCAAGCGTATTGAATGTAAATAAATGATAGCCTAATGGATATTTAAACAAGAATTTCATATCAAATATAGGATTAGGCATTAGCACGAAATATTTGCACATGCACATAACAACTGCAAATTGTCTTAAAACTAAAAATTCTGCACGGGTCTTCGTTTGGAATCTTTGAAAAATTTTGTAGTAGTTTTTTATAATCGCACTAGTCATGGGCACGCCCACTCACTATAGAAGTCAGGGATTTTAATCCAACAACACGTCTCTTGTTTTTCAATAGCGCCATCTAGGACAAAGAGTTCGACTTAGCTTTACATACGTCACAACCCTTTTAAAGGGGCGGACTTCATTCATGCATTTCATTCACAGATCGTAATTTAGACTTGAATAAAAGAACGATCACCCCTTATCCAGTACCCCCAGTTGTATTATTCTCGACATGGAGGACATTGTAACCATTTCAGATTTATACGCACGCCAGCCACCACACACTCGGGGAGTCTTCGGCCGACCGGGTTCGAACTCGCAACCCAAGATACGCGAATCCAACGCCTTACAAACCGGGCTATCCCGGGCATTTGATTCACTACTTGCTGGAGGATGTATGTCATTCAAATATCTAATATTAAGTTTTATATCAAAACAAGAAGACAAAAATGGCACATTATAAAAATGTGTGAATTGTGCTTATAGCAAATTTATCTCGGATGTGACAAAATTAAGTAATATTTATTCCTTTTGTGAACAAGATTGAATACTGATTTTTTTTAATGTTTTTCTTCCTTTCAATTTCAAGTGAAGTTTCCTTTTGCAAGAAATGTGATATTTTTCAAGAATTTTGCAAGAATTGTGATATTTTATATATTTTTTATAACTAAGAAATGCATCTGCAATTAATTTCCAAGCATGGAATAATGAGTTTCAAACTCATGAACCATAAACCTCCAAAAATCACCATCGGCTTTCAGGAAAGAAAAGAAAAAAAAATCAATCTCACCATACATTTATTTACCACTTTTTTCGATAATTTCCTTCTTTTTCTCTTTTCACCAAGGTAATTAGCTCATTTAACCCTTTGCACTCGGAAAAGTATTTCGATGAATATATATATATATATATATATATATATATATATATATATATAATTGAATTTGAATTCTCCCGCTGAATTAATTTGCGCCTTCTTACTACTCTGCAGGTATTTTTAACAATCAAAATTAAATAAATAAACCGTCAAAATAGTACACCGCCTTGCAAAGTGTGCGAGATTAACTATCCGAGTGCAAATGTATAAAGTCTGAAAAGCTAATTTCAACCTCATATCATTGTCATCCTGTTCATTTAAGGAGTCATTTTTTTTCTATTACATGTCATCATTTCTTGTATAAACTATTTATTTTCTTTCATCATTTCAAATTGTATCTGAATGCAGACAAATTTTCAAGCAATGTCTTCTATATAGATAAAAATAAAGACTAATATTGGTCAATACTCTTATTTCTAAATTTCATATATCAGTGAAAAGAAATAAAAACATGGCGATTGAATTTTGTAAATATTCTGATTTTTCCCAAGGAAATAAGGAAATCAAAATCATCTTGGAGAACCATGCTTCACCTGAAATGACTTTCGTAGATTCAAGTAAGAGCTACTAAATGACTACCAGTGAGGAAAAACAATGTGTTGCATGAAAGATGACATTGTCGTTGCTGGACTTTCAGGAATAAGTTGGCATAAGAAAAAACGGATTTGTGATATTTTTTCTAAAGAGTTTGAATGTGAATGTAGTCTTCAAAAACATTATCGAAAACACACTGGGAAAAAACCTTTCGAGTGCAGATTTTGTCAAAAATTATTTTCTTTGATGATAATCTCAAAACACATGTCGAGTCATAAAGCCCTATGTGTGTTATATGTGTCAAAAAGCTTTTTCTCAAAATAATGCCCTTAAAAACAATATTCGGAGTCACAATGGAGGAAGACCTTATAAATGTTTAGTTTATGAGAAGACTTTCAAAAGCAGCAGCCATCGCAATTTGGCATCGCAGGACAAAACATTGATGAAATCAGTCAGGGAATTAGACAACTCATTTTTTTTCTGTAGTATGAAATTACTTCAATTTCTTTATGCAATTGAAATTTGGTATTTTTATTTATTCCAAATAGAAAAATTAGTAAAAACTGAAAATTCAATTTCATTATGAATGACGAATGCCTGAGAGGATTTCGTTTCTTTATACATTGAAAATCGCATTCTGCCGGAGCTATGTAATGCGTTTTATGAATGTTTTAATAAATATTAATAAAATTTGTATTACTTTTCGAGTCGAATACCTCTGCGATACTTTTTTTTTATTTTTTTATAAAAATTTTGAAATCGTTTTCGTTTCAGTTAATATTTTTAGAACTTGGAAAGATAAGAATGTGGTGATCCGATAGATTTTCAATTAATGAAAAAATAGCAGAAATAATTTTTCGATTGCAAACTTCTGAAAATATTGGAGTACAAAAAATTAATTTTGCAACATCACAAAAGTCAAAGTATTATCTTTTCTCAATACCGCTTGCCGCATCTAATAAAATATAAGTATTTTAATCAATTCCGTTTGCCAGCGATTAACCTTGTCATGGCTACTGTAACAAACGACAGATCACTAAAACCGCGACCTTAAATGTCATCCTGCACTTCCTATAAAAGGTTGAGATATGTTTTTGGCAGTACAATTATATGCTAATGACCATGATCCCTGTTTGGCATTGCATGTTTCCTTGCATGGTTTATTCTTTCTTAATCTGCTTTCCTTGTAAAGAATTTTGTTTTTGTTTTTTTAATATTTTTTTCTTGAATTTTTCTACAGTCATATAGAAAAAAAATATGTCATATGGTAAACGAAACTGCTCTTATCTTTATAAGAATCAGTTTCTTTAGTTTATAGTAACGTCCCTTTTTAATCAACTCTACGGCTATTATGAGAATTACCTCGTCATTTTGAACAGTGGTCAGATGATGAGAACTACAACTGTGCTGCCTCTCCTTCAACACCACGCCACACCAGCGGAAGGACGTTTTACTTGCACCAGACACGCTTACACGACGGTTTTTCTGTGAAAGCGGGTCTCGAACCTGAAACCTTACCACCAAGACACCGGGACCCTTCATAAGATTCAAATTTAAAATATTATTCCATAGATTTGATTAGTATATTCTTTGCCATAATTTCCGCCTGTGTTTTGATCAATTAAATATATATTCCCCTTTCTACCATCTCTTTTTCAGTGAAGATGTCCCCTAATTAACAGCTAATTACGAAGGATAGGCAAATGGCTTTAATGGAAGCTAACTTGTTAACATCTTTCCCAATGTAATTAATTAATTTCGAATCGATGATATTATTTCCGTTTTAATATCTTATTTAACGCAGTAAAAATTAATCTTATGGAATCATGCTGGTATGATTTCGAAATTTGTAGAGGAAGGGAATACCTTAGGTGTCGCCCATATCATCTCATCGTGGTTCAAAATTACGAGATCCTTTCCCAAATAGCCCTAGTGTTGCTTTAAAAACGGGACGTTAATATAACTAAACCTATGAAATCCTCGTCAAATGTATCGGGTTTAGTGTGCAGCAGCTCTTTCAATTATTTTTTTAACATTCCTTGTCATCTAATCACATTTTAAATTAAAAAAATAACTTAGACGAAATTATATATAATACATTACATGGATTGCATTATTATTATTTTCAAGTTTCATAATAGATTAGTGCATATTAAAAATGAATCTACCTGAGGTGTCTTAATTCCGGAGGTACCTGTCCGATCCAATCTCCTTTAGAGTTTATCCTTTCCTTCTCCTTCCATTTGTAACCCCGTTCTAATTTTTTTTATATATTTTTGACTCGAAGATAGGATATCTATGCACAAGCCGATTCATTTCTTCTCTTTCTATATTAATTAAATGAAAACACGCTCTCTCTATGTGTGAGGGTATTAACATTGTATAAAGTATACACTGTTTAAACTAAGTCTACCAAATTTGCTTTTGAGGGAAAACATACGCAGTTCAGTGAAACTTTATTAAAGGTCATGTTTTTCAATTAGTAAAAAAAAAAGGTGTTTATGTCTTTAAAAATATTTAAAACATAACCATAAAATTTAAATTGAAAATCACAAATTATAAATTATTTGAGAATGCTAATTTTTTTATACATTTTATGAGGTACATCTAAAAAATACTATCATGCATTTCTCAGAATTAAAATTTTTCTTACATACATATGAAACAAAAGCAGATGGAGATTCGGTACGACGGCCAGTAAAAAGCATTTGTAATGAAAATTTTTTTAAAGAATAAAATGTAAAAATATTCATTTCAAGAAAAATTTGAATAGCTAACTAATTCATTGACTTACGAATTTCCTTAATTTCCTAATTAGATGACACATCAAAATTGGATCAATTATAATTATTTTCACTCTCATAATGATGCGAGATTATTTGAGATATTGAAGCAGTTTTAAAGTAATTTTGCATTCTAAATAACTTTATACTTACACTTAATTTCAGATATAAAATTAAAAATGTAGTTGTTCGAATCAAATTTCTCATTGTATGTGAAGGCGTAAAAGATGTTGATTTATAGAACTATAAAAAAATTTAAATAAAGTATCTTGTAACTACAGAATTCCACTTGAAAAATTAAGAATGTAATACAGAAGCAAATATTAATTTTTGCTTATCTTTATAAGAGTATTGATTTAATTCAATCTGCATACACAAAATTATAAGAATTTCTCATTCTCAAAAATGGAAATTTTAACATTCAATTGAGTGAAAAAGCAACATCCTTCAACGTTCTTTCAGATTAATACATTATTTTCAAAATAAAAGAAAGTGAACTGGCCACTTAATTTATTGAATCGGATTCAATAAATTATTTGATGAAAATAACCCGAAAACCGATTCTAAAGAAAAAAAAATGTAAAATGATTATAATAACCATTATTAAACTATGTAGAAGAAAACATGTCTTCTACCAAGCAAATTCAAATAAATTATAACAAAAGAAAATTCTTTGTAAAATTCATCTGTGCTAATAAAAACCCATTTTTAATTTTCCAGTTGGAACAATTTGAAATAACATTTATTTATTAAATGCATATATCGCACAATTATATTAGTGTGTTGATTGCGCACACACACATTGTTCAGCAATAACAGAAATTTTTTATCTGTAGTTTAAACCCAGAAAATTTCCTTTTCTTGCATCCATTTTATCTCTAACACGATGCAATTATTCGTTAGTAAATTCAAAGCTGTGCTTAAAGTACTTTCAAGTTAAATACATAAATTCCAGTAAGTTTATTACCAGGAAAATGATTCGAAGACATGGTAATTCATAAACATATAGGAGAAAAGATTGGAGATCAAATGCCTCGGTACATCAGCACAAAACAATGGTTTTCGAATCAGGATGAGGTTATATTACAAGAAATTGCGGCAATATTAAAAACACGTGCATATAAATATTTTTTAGTCCTTCATGATTCGAACCGAAAAGTTCATTTTAAATTCAAAAATCTACAAAACTCTTAATAAACGAGTATCTTGCATTGAAACGACACAACGAAAAAATAAGCCGAATCACAATATCTTGGTCGTTAACAATGGAGGAAAACGTAAGATGAAATGTTAGTAAAAATAATAAAAATATCGAAGTTATACTTCAACAAAATATGTTGCTATAGAATAGTTAAAAAAATGTTTTTTTTTTAATTTGTAAAAAATAGAAAATGCCAATACACGTTTAAAACATGTCACATTGAAATGATTATTCCTCGAATTTTGTATGGTGTTAAATTAGTTTTTCGGAAATTATTGTGCAAACGTGCCAAAATTTCACTTGCTTTTTAATTAATTAAATTCCAAACAAAAATTTTAAAAAACATCCTTTGGACCTCCAAATTTCCAGCATTGAAAATGCATATTAGACAAATTTGCAAATTTCATTTGCCATGTAAGTGGCAACTACTCACACGTTCATCTTAAGTACTAATACAGATTTTTCAAATAATTGGGAAAATTGATACTGAAATTTTTTCTTTCATAGAAAATGACTACAATGAATTTCTTAGAAAAGAAAAAAATATCAAAGACACATTGGACCCTTAGATCTAATATAAAAATATTTATTACATTTTACAGAAATGCATTCAATATCTCTTACAGAACACGA
>JAPMOR010031605.1:0-17438 GCA_026543865.1 Argiope aurantia | reverse complement strand
TGTCAATTTATATTTCTTTTTCTTTCGATGTCAATTTTCTTGTTTGTTTCAAGCTTAAAGTCAAACAACATCAAATCATAATTAATAATAAATTTTCATTCTGAAAAGCAAGCATGTATTTAAATCATACGATATATTCTTCAAATGAAATATTAATTGACAAATATCAATATTAATTAATATTAATCAAATAATAATTATTTAATATCAAATATTAAATTGACTTAAAAATGTGCATTGCGGTATAATGCTACAATATTCCTAGATTTAATATATCTTCCTGTTGTATAATAAATTATTCGAAGTGCATGAAATTCTGAAGTAAAACATTCAAATCAAGCAGGTCAACAAAGCCTACAATTCTCTGGTTATAAATCATTGCATAGTTTCGGTAAATCTGTTGTCATTGTTGAAGGATAATCATGACCAGGTCTCTGAACAAACAGAAATTATAGATTTTCATATCACTCTTGGGAAGAATTAGATTCAAATTTTCTTTATTATATCCGAGAAGTCTAAATTTTTTCCAGTCACGCTTTTCTCTTTTACTGTTGGCCTTTCTGATCTTTATTAACTTCCTGGAAGACTCTGCGAATCGATAATGTCTGAGAAGATCAATTGTTTAGCAGTATAATAGTTATAGTTATCCCTACCTTATCACAAAGAAACCTTACGAAGAATATTAATCAAGTCTTTTAAAGAGCCGACAGAAACAGTGCCTTTTTTTTTTTTGCTGTTCTTATCGAGCAATGCTTAGAGTCGTATTCCATGAAAGACTGATCTTTCACCATGGATTTATTCACTAATTCTCGAGGGCGTATTAACCCTCCAAGTAGGTTTTCTGCGACGGTTGGAAGTCAGTCTGTTTTCTGCTGCATCCTACAATTCTAGCGAAATAATATATTATTTTCTATTGTTACAGGGTTGAATTTATATTATACTATTATGAAGTAGCATATAAATAATACTTTTTTTTTGCAAATATAGATAGAATAGTGTAGATATAAGTGTTCATTTACTATTATTATTATTTACACGTTTTCTTTTTGTCTGTTCTTTACAAATTTCGCGAGCGATTGTAAATTAACTTCCTGATGATTTGAAACTTTAAACATAGCTCAGAACTAGAATATAATGTAATATTAATCTTCCTTCATTCCTAAGTGCTGGTTTGTTTGCTTAGTACACATTTTTCAATCATTTAAAAACCTTCATTACCGTCAGATGGCTATGATTCCAAGTTTTTCAGTCATTATGAAGTTAGTTCAAAATCGATTGCAAACTATTCCACACACAAGACTAAGAAGCAGAAAAAATTATTTAATTAAAAAAAATCAAATTATATTTTAAAAATGGATTAAAAATTATAAATAATTTCTCCTAGCCCCGCCCAGATTTACAAATCTATACATATTCTCTTGAAAATTTGAGACGGTGAATCTAATTTTCAGGACAATATGTATAGAAACCAAATTAAATCAAAATGAAAAGAATCTGGCCTGAAGACTTTCTCAAGATTCACCCTCAGGCAGGGATTCAAAATAAGTGATTTTTTCTGTAAGGGGTCTGACTTCTAATCCAACAATATTGACCCCTCGTGACCCGAAAATCCTTTGAAATTAAGGCTTAAGAGACACACCATTTTATACAAAAATACAAATACAAATAACATAATACAAACTATATAAGAACTCTCACAACCAATTATTAAAAGAAAAAGATACCATTAGCAGGTACCATAGCAAAATACATACCATTAGCAAGCAAAAAAAAAAAAACTACAGAAGTGTTCCATCGTGTTCTTTTTTGCTTCCCCCTTCATTTTGTTTCTGCTTTCATCATTCCGGGTAATAAATAATTGTAGGGTCTCAGCGCCATCTATTGAGTTAGTTAACATGTAACGGAAAGTCTACATTGAATATTCGTAGGCCATACTCGAAAAAGGGGTTCAATAATACAAAATCAGAAACAAAACCCATTTAAAACAAGTGGTACAAGAAAAATGGGGTAAAATATCTTCAGATACCACCAAAAATGGGTCGAATCGGTACCATGACGTTTAGAGGCCATTATAAGAGCCAAAAGGCATGCAACTTAACAGCGACACTTTGTTTCTTTGCGAGATATTACAAAAATTTCATTGGTGTATTCTCAATTTTTTGAGGCAAAATTCTACGTATGTTTATTTAAAATGCTTCTGAATTTTTTTTCAATTTAGAAATTTTTCGTTGATTTTTCTTTATTTTTACTCTAAATGAAACCATTTCTTATGTGTAAAAATAAAAACATGTTTGCACTTCCCGGTAATGTGTTATTTATATTTAAAGTCGGATTTATCAAATAAGGTGTATTCTCAATTTTTTGAGACACTGTATATGTATAGCAACGTCTTATGCAGCAAGGAAAGTACCATTAAAGTAAATTTAATACCAAAAAAATAAAAGAATTGAAATAATAATTTTTTTTATATGCCCATGTTAAGTTCGGAAAAGTGTTGCAATGGCACAAAGTATCAACACCTATAAAAATCCATTAGTTTTTGGCTCTCCGCCATCTTGATTGAATTCTGTACCATGTTTGGTTTTTTTTACGACACACACAAAGTCTGCAATCAACAACCGAGTGCATTTGCTATTATTTTACTGAAATCTTGTTTCCTGTCAGGAAATTTTCTTCCCGATTGCCAAAAACTCATCCAAGAAAGGATTTTAGAGACTTTTCAAATAGACTTTTCTTACCGATTTTTTATCATTCTTTCATTAGTGCTTTTATCTTAAATTCAAGTTCAAAAAAGCAAATACAAATACTTTTATGGCAGTGAATGCCAAAAACACTGAACTGGGAGAAACAGTATTTTAGAAGCTTCCTTTGAACGTAAAAATACATAAGCTTTTACAGTGCATCGAACAACTCTTTCTGATTTTTACGATTGTCTTAAGAATTTCTTGTAACCCTGAAGTTATACAGGGTGTATATTTAGTCCCGGGCCCATTTTTATGTTTAATGACTCATAAAATAATGAAGATATAAGCAAACTTATGGCATTTATTGATGGAATAACTCATATATTTTCCTTTTCAGAATTGAATATTTTTACTTTTGTGAATATCGTCTGCGCGTGTGGTTAATTTCAGATAATTTCATTTTCCAGTCTAAATATCTGTACTTTTCTAAATATCGTCTGCTTATTAATTGCATTTTTCTCTCTTTTGTTTTTGGCAACTATTGAAATGTTATGTTTACTTTTGATGTGTTTGTTCTATGTAGTATTTTTGTACGTGATGTTTTACTCGAGTGGATATTAAGGAGAATGCATACTCAAAAAGAGAAAGCACAGATTTTTATGGTGGTTCATAGAAACGAAATCAATAGCGCAGGCACAGCGCAATTTCAGAAGAATTTACCAAAGAGATCCTCTATCCAAAAACAGCAACTTGCGATGGAAAAAGAATTTTCTAGAAATTGGAAGTATCGCAAATAAGAAACGTTCCGAACGTCCTTGCACAAGTGATTTTGATGTTGAGCGTGTCAGAGAGACATTTTTACACAATCCTAGAATATCTGTGAGATCAGCGGCAACAGAATTGGATATGCCAATTTCGAAGGTGTACAAAGTTATTAAGAAAAAATTAAGACTGCATGCATACAAAGTTCAAATTCTTCAAGTTTTGGAACCGAACGATAAGCCTAGGAGGATGGCCTTTGCAACAGACATGCTAAGGAGGATAGAAGATGCTGCTGATTTTTTGAAGCGCATAATGTTTTCCGATGAAGCATCCTTTCATGTTTCTGGCATTGTTAATCGCCATAATGTGCATATATGGGGATCTGAAAACCCCCATGAATACCGTGAGGCACAAAGGGATTCCCCAAAGGTTAACGTGTGGTGCGGACTAAGGCACGACCGAGTCATTGGGCCTTTCTTTTTTACAGAAAAGACGGTCTCATCAGTTGTATACTTAGACATGTTGGAAAACTTCGTATTTCCACAACTAGAAGAGCTTCAGCCACATGTCTTTTTGCAGTAAGATGGTGCGCCACCTCATTGGGCTACCATCGTTCGTACTTCTTTGAATGGCCATTTTCCAGGAAGATGGATTGGGCGAGGAGGTCCAATTCCTTCGCCACCCAGATCACCTGACATAACGCCGCTGGATTTTTTCCTTTGGGGGTTTGTAAAAGACAACGTTTTCAGGAGGAGAGTGTCGAGCACTGATGACCTAAAAGCCAGAATTACAATCGCAATAGGCTTTGTGGATGCCGACATGCTTGCCGCTACCTGGCGTGAAATTGACTATCGACTTGATATTCTCCGTGTGACGAAGGGGGCACACGTGGAAGTTCATTGACAAGGGTCATGAAACTTTTTGAGTCTATTTAACCATTTATGTTATTAGTTTTAATCTATCTTTATTATTTTATGAGTTATTAAACATCAAATTGGGTACGGGACTAAATAAACACCCTGTATAATCATGCCTGAATATATTAGTTAATGCTGACAGTAAATGAATTCTAGGAGCTTCGATTTCTAACAATGACAGCTAATTAGAATTCCATAGGATTTATGTTGATTTCGATTTTTTTTCTTTATTGATGCCATAATATTTATTATAAATTGGTTGAAAATTAATTATTGATATTCAGGCTTTTTCAGTGAGAATACATAAGTACAATTTATATACATATAATATCCGAGTGTAAACATAATTTTGTAGATGAGAAGAAGAAACGTTTGAAATTTTAATTCGATTTATTTCACTCCAGGAGACACATTTTTACAGGGAAGAAGCCCACCGATGATGAATAGACGTCTATTCACATCGAGATACAAGAACAAACTCATCGAAAGTTTTCATTTCAGTGTTTTTACTATGAGATTCTTAAAGTGATTTCTTTGCCACGTATTGATTTATTTAAGGAAATCTTAGGTATCTTTGAAAAATATGAGTGGGTTTCAGGGATTTTTATCCCTTTGCTCGGAGCTTGAGAAAATGTAAAAGTCATCAGTTTGAGGGTGTGTTAGAAATAATTAAATAAAAAGTGGGAATTGGATCAGGAAATAAGAGAATATTTTAGAATGAAGTCAACTAGGGCTAATTTAAAATAAAAATTAGGAATTTAATTAAGATTTAAATTAGATTTAAAAATATCATAACACACAAACACACTTGGCACACTTACTAACGAAGTTTTAATGTTTTTTCATATGAGGTCTCTAGTTGTCTTCATGCCACAAATGGAATATATTGTGTTTCTTTTAAATAATATTCACATGCTAAAATGCAGCAATATGCAGAAACACCGTGTAGAACATATTATATAGTGAAATACACAGAGAGAGTGACCCACAGTGCTGAACGATTGCTCAAATATCAGTCTACTTTACTGGCCACCCCTAACTTCAATGACGCTATAGAAATAATAAGATTTTGCTCATTAGTAACCGCCATAGTGACCAATATGTTAAAAGACATTCTAGTGGACTCGTCCTCAACAATCGTAACAAATAACTTCTAAATCGAATAAATAATACCGGGGGATTTCGAATTCATGGTACAAACTTTAAGAGTTGGAGCAGGAAGGACACTATAAAATCCTTTATTTTATAGGACTATATGTTATCGACACGGGAAAGCGTAAATGCAGGAAATTAGAGATAAAAGGAAAGATGAGATGTTTATTGCGTTGTTAAAGAGTGCAACAATCTGAAAAAATGCTTCCAAATAAAAGTAAGTGTATCGGTTGGTTTTTACTGAGTTTAGTATTTAATGTAAAGGCTACTATTCTTATTTGGCTTTGCAGTTTTCCGTCTTGAACCTAACTAAATAGCAGATTTAAGGTGCACAGAAAATTAAAATCAAAAGAAAAAACGTTTCCTCACGAGTTTCCGTTTTTGATTTATACCAATTTCAGCAATGTATTGCAAACTAAAGACTGAAATTCCTTTCAACTATATCACAGATAAAATTATTGTACGTTCATCCAAAACTTCATGGAATGGACAGATGTTTGGTATTTTTGACATATTTTAGCTTTGGTGGTGTTTGCGGTATTCAATATTAGATACAAAAGTAATTTGTAATCGAACAGACATTTTCACTTCTGATTTAAATTTTTCTGCCAGTTCACACCAGCTGTTTTAATTAGGTTCAAGAAAAGAAATTGCATGAACCATCAGAATATATAATTACCCACCGCCATCTGTAACGCTAGGAGAAGTTAAATATATTCTCGCCGGTTATGTCTATGTCATTATCGTATGTGAAATCCCAAGCTTCAGTTCTAAGAACCATAGATCTGAGAAACGTTTTTTTATGTTTAAATTGACAGATTTATCAGCGTTCGAGTTAATCTAAGCATGAATGAAAATTAGGTTGAAAACTTTTCTTTTCATTTCCATCTTTTTATGCTGGATTGTAGAGATGTTAATGAACTAAGTTCTACTGATTTATAATATTCTCACTACATTTGAAGATTATTGCTTATATTTTCCTTCAATGTTATTTTTGTGTTGTATTTGGCAGTGAACTTTTTTCTGTCAGGGGATCACTATTTGCTTCAAACAAAATTTAATGATTAATTTTGATTTGAATGTTTATGAACATTATTATGGATAGAAACCCCACTGCAATAAAACAAAAAAAAATTAATGCTCTAATGTATTTATATTTAAAATGTACTGCAAAGAATTTTTTATATAATTTCTTAAGCACTTCATAGATGTGCATGATATGTTCTACCACAACTTCCATTAGTTAATCTGTGATAATCAGGCCCTAGATATTGTTAACTGCATAAAGGCCTGTCTAGACGGACGCATTGTACTGCAATATAAGATCAAGAAAGAAAATCCACGAACAGGCTTCATTTACTACAAAGCGAAGCCTGTTTTATCCGTCCAGACTTCAATTAATTCTCTTCATTGTTCCCCTTCTATAGGCTTTTTCTTTGTCAGAGCTTGTGACACAGTTCAAACGTTTCAGCCGATAGTTTCACATATAGTTTAACTGATCATATTTCATTATCTTCATCCCCTTCCGCTTTAAGATGGCGGAAATTAATAGTAGAACTATATTTCAAGATGAAATGCATTTAATATTCTTCATATAGAACTTTTTAGTAACATAAAACACCTCTTCAACGTCGACCCTTCATGTGACGGTTAAACGGTGTCAGAAAAGAAATCAGTCCGCGAATCTCTGCAAGGCTTTTCACTCTTAAGGAGATAATTCTTCCCCCTAACTGCGTACCTCGGTGGCCTGGTCGTAAGGTCTCGGCTTCGGAACTGGAGGATTTCAGATTCGAGACCTGATTTCACCAAATCACCTACTTGTAAACTGATCTGGTGCATGCTAAGTCCATCGGGGTCGAACGTCCTCCCGCTGATGTGATGTGAATTTTGGCTAAAGGGTGCCAGCTCAGATGTCGTCGTCTTCTGACTGCGATTCAAAATTACTAGGTCCTTCCCAAAATAACCCTAGTGTTGCTTTGAAATGGGATGTTGATATGCCTAAACTAAACCTATACTGTGCAGAATGTTTTGTTGAATATTATACATATGAATGATTTATCAAACGAATGATTTCTGACTAAATAGTCAGAAAAACTGTTTTAGAAACTATAAAAAATTAAATATATATGAATATTTTTCAATCTTGTACAGTGTGATCTTCAGATCTTCCTGACCCAGGAAGATCTGAAACTTGTAGATTCACTGAAACATAGATTCCGAATGTTTTGAAGCTTGACGTAAACATTTTCTCGTTTATTATTTATGTTTCCCGTTTATTTTATGTTGTCTTTATAAATGCTTCGAAGACAAGAAATTAACGAATTAAATAAAAAAAATATTTAGAAACTGAATCATGATCATAATATTTTTAAATTATTTATAAACTAATTAAAATAATTAATGACATATTAACAAAGATTAATTAGACAGCCTAGACAAATAATATTTGATAAATTTATGTATGATTAATAAAATTCTTATACCATTACATAAAGCATCAAGGGAACGTTTAAGAATTATCTTTCTTACCATATTTATACTCAATTCAATTTTAAAACGTGTTTATTTTTTATTACTCATAAAGTCTACTAGCCTACTATTTTTTATTACTCATAGTCTACTAACAGTATAGAACATTTTTTGGTTTTATTAAAATTTATTTTCTATTAGAAAATGTTCTTCGAGGAAACGTATCTCTGAAAAGATTTCACTCTTTTCAGATAAACTTTATATCTTTATTTTATCATTTTTCCATTAGTGTTTTCGTCTTAAATTCAAGTTAGATAAAGCAAATGCAAACGCTTTTATGGCATCAAATGTCGAACATATTTTGTGGAAACTGCAAAACTCTGGTTTTCAGAAGTTTCCTCTAAGTATCAAAATACCAAAGTTTTTTACAATGAATTCAATAGCCATTTCAATTGTTTACGATTAATGTTAGAATTTCTTGTTATTATAATGGTCTAGATTGGTTCAAGCCAAACAGGAAATAATTTGAAATATACTCTCTCTCTCTCACACACACAATTATCTTTATTATTATAGTTAATAAATAAATAAAGTTATTATTATTCAGGAATGGGGCAAAAGGTGATAATTAAATACAGTTCGAATTCAGAGAATTGAATGTTTATTTTGATAGAAAAGATTAAAACATACCATTTTAATTGTAAAAGAGACGCAAATTTTACTATCATGTTACTCTAAAAATGCTCAAGCGCATATATTTATTTCATACAAATAGATTACTAATGTTTCCGCGCATATCAATACCAAATTTTTCTTTCTTTCTAGATATTTTTGAAAAAAAAATCAATTTAAAGACGATTGAAGATTACCCCTTTTTTTTATAACTCTCAGGGATTATGTGAGCTTCCGATGTTTTCAACATTGGGTAATTTGGGTTTAGTTAGTTGGTTTTCAGTCGATCAAAGGAATTCAAAGAAGACTGCTTTAAGCGGCTTATTATCCTTTAGATGGGTTTTTTTTATTATACTTTACTGCGTATTTTAAAAAGGGGGGGGGATGACTCCATGGCATTTTCAGCAAAACAAATCTAATGGGAAAGTATTATGTTGGCATATTTATAGCTTCGGTTTAAGTGGAGGATACGGCGTTAAGAAAGGCCAATTCTTTAAAAACGCACTCAATACATGTAGAACATATTTCATCTGATTTAATATTTTAAAAAATAAAAATAATTTTTACCAGCACTTTATCAAAGAATACTGTAGCGCTGGTTGTGTGTGTTTAATCAAAGGAAAGATGCTTTCTGGTCTTTTTCTTATTTATTTTTGCACACACACATATAACAACACGCATGGACGATGATCACACATATATAAGGAAACACATAATATATATATGTAACATTATTTTAGGTGAAGCAGAATGCAGCTTGAAGACAGTGAAGAGACTTTTTATCTTTTTAAATTAATTTTAATATCCATCGGGAAAGCAAAATTATTTACAAGCAAACGCGCTGACATTGCGCGTCCGCCACAGCGCGCTGCAAAAACAGAAGTGGGGAAGAAGCGAGAAATAAATTATCCCTCGTCTTATATAACATGAGATATGGATAGGGAAAATATTATTTTATAGTGCTAATACATTATTAAGATTCTGATAGGGATTTATGACGCATGCCAATCACATGTAAGGGAAACACAGGGATCTTTTAAAAAGAATATGCTTACTGGACAGTTTTTTACCCCTTCACGCCGAGCGTGTGAAAGTTAAGACTTAGCTGAATCTGCAATTCAGCAAAGCTTCTCTAGAATTAATTAAGTAGAGACAGTGGAATTGGATCACGAAATAAGAGAATATTTTAGAATAAAGTTACTATGGGCTAAATTAAGATAAAATCATGAAAATGAATTAAGTTGAAATTAGAGTTGAAATATCATTACATATATTTAAAATTAGAAATTGCCGCTGGCAAAGAGCGATCGTATAATTCTTTTCGCCGCTAACAAAAGAGCGAGCGGTGCCTCCTTGCACCAGTTTCACACCAACTCTCTGGTTGAAGTGCTTACAATAAAAAGTTCAAAGTGCGCTTCCCTCACATTCCAAACATACATATGGTTTAGAGCATACTGCGCCATCTATGTTCAGTATTAATTTTTACTATATGAATAAGTTTACAAAGAATAAAAAATACAAATAAAATAATTAAACAAAAAAATTACAAATAATGAAATTACATAAACAAATATCAAATACAAAACCTAAAGACAAGCCAAATTCATTCCTTAAAATACTGAAGGAAAAGAAAAAAAAAAAAAAAAGAAAGAAATCAAATTTTTTCAACTAGATTGTTGTTTATACACAAAAATTTCTAAAGTAAACTGCAAGATGATTATTTTGATTATATTAAATTTTACTGCTTAGGGCTAATCTTGACTAATTTTTTAATGAAATTTAGAAGGTATATGGATAACTAACTATTCATTATAAGATACGGATATACATAAAAATGATCATTTACATGATGGTCTTGTACGGATCATAAAAGTCCAATGTTTTATTCAAGAATCATTATCTCGAGTTCATTAATTAAATCACAAGACTAAAATCATTCATTACTCCAAAGTTGGATCAATCTATAAACCTATACTGAAATAAAAATTATCATTTAAATACATTTTTGGATACATTTATTTTTATTTTGGGGAAAATTGCTTGAACTTGCTATTTAGTTCAAAAATTGGTCTTTATATGGTGCAGATAGTCACTTGAAAATAATTTTCTTCAAACCTATGATGGTTTCGTATTCAAGATTACTGATACAGGATTTTTCTGTCAGTACTGTCATATTTTTCTTGTCATGGATTATTAATATATCCCCGACTGAATGGGTTGGAGGAAAATACAGAAAGATGTCCAATTTCAGGTTCGATTATCAACTGTTTCCGATGTCCATTTCAGAAATATGTAGTGTGCCTAATATCTTTTCCTGTGTTGAAATTTATGTATTTCAGTTGCGGAAACTTCTAAAATGATTTAAGAGCATATCGAAGCAAAGTTTTTTTCTTTGAAGAATCATATCTTGCATAAATATCATAGTTTCATGTCTTCGAAAAATTATTATGATTCATCCATGTCTTTAGAAATTTCTACTAATAATAAAGATAAATGTGTGTGTGTGTGTGTGTCAGTCTGTGTTTGAGGGTTAGCAATCAACAGATCAGACTATTTTACAAACAGTTCCCGAACTTGGCGCATATACATCTTAAAGAATGGAAATGTACAACTTATATTACTGAATGGAAATAAATTTTACATCTGCTTGAAAATTTAAAACAAAAATGTCTTTATATTGATATCAATTTAATAGTCGTGCAAATTTTGTTGAATTTATTGCCCAAAAATTCAAATTGTTTTCATTGTTTCATCAAATATTTTGCCGCATGATTTTTGAAAGCTGAAGAAAAAAAAAAAGATTTTGCTTGATATCTGTTTTATTCACAAGACAAATAAATAAAAAGTGAACTTAAAATATTGGGAAATTTAGAAAATAGATAAACCGGATATTTACGTTTTTGATATTAATTGACTGTCTCAATTAGAAAGACTCTTGCATACAATAAACAGAATTCAAATTAGGCGATCTAAATAACACGTTTTTAATACCAAACAATTTGGTGGAATCAGGATAAGAAGTAATATTTAAACGATTTATCAAAAAATTAAATATAACCAATATTCATGGGGAACAATTGATAGCCAGAGGGAAATAAGAATAATTTCATATATCAGAATAAATTGAGATATTCTTTAATATTCAGCCTTGATGTAAAACTACCACTTGGTTGAAATAGAGTATCTTATACATTTAATTCGAATTAAATTGTAAAAAATGGCAACCGATAATTCTAATGTTTACGTACGTGTCACGTTTGACTTAAGATTAAGTGATATGGTTGGTAATAAAGACATACAATTAATTTGAAAATACAAGAGTCTAGATATAACAGAAAGGTCAAAATCCATAAAATTTTTCAAAAGTAATAGGAAAAAAGTCATAATGCTCCTTGTGTCTTTTTGAATTTATCTTATCTGAAAATATTCAATATCATACATTTTTAGGACTCAGCTCTAGTAGTCTCTTTTACTTTATTCTTGCCTTTATAACTTTGCATCCAGTGAATAGTTATGCTAATCACCAAAATATATTTATCTATTGCTGGCTTGTATTAAAAATTAAAAAGATTGAAAAGTGACTTGCATAATGTTTATTTCAGAATTAGACAAATCAAATAGTGGCAACGAAATTTAATGATCATGAATACTTTATTTAGATACATTCCAATGATGCAATAAATTGATATATACTCAACTGTCATCCTTATCACTTTGAGAAGATTCTCCCAAACACTTTGTTTTCTTTGATCTCCAATCTCCTATATCATGAATTCTTGTCGACTTTTTTTATACTTAAAAGGAAACATATACTCACCCAAGACGGATGGAAAAACATATTCTCACATATGCAAAAGTCACATAAAAAAGGAAATATATGCTCACTTAGGAAACGTTTGCCTACGTTACAGAATAGTTATAATGCTTTCAGTTATCCTTCAAATAATATTCAGATGGTATTATAGTCATTAATTAGGGATCATTTGGCAGCTACATCTAGTATTACAATGTTCTGGAAATGGATGCACAAATTTTTATTAGCACTTAGGTTTTAAAATTAAAAAACTTCTTCTAATTAGTAATTATATTTTTAGATTATGTGGAACAGGTTATATAGCAACTTAGGATTCTTTCAGAAATTTTTGGATTTTGTAAATTAAATATCATTTTTAGATTTTGCTTTTAATTCCTTTATTTTCAGTCTCCGTGGCAAATGAATGGAAATATATTGAGAAATATACAAAAAAATGGGGATATCAGTATAAAAATAAATATTAAGTTATGAAAAATATTTATTTAAATCAAAATTTTAAAAAAATGATTTTTTTTCTGTTTTTTACAAAAACAATATAAAGTTATTAAATTAATTGAATTAAATATTAAGTAAATACATGAACGAAACACAAATGAATTTATAAAATTAATAGTTATTTAAAAGTCTAAAATTTTATCCATGAGAAAATGAACATAAATAACGAAGAATCCTCGGAACCTTAAAGTTTACAGTGCATTTAAGTTTCCATAAACCACTTACAAGAGATTAGGAAAAGCTGAACTAATTTATTAATAATAAATTTGAGTCATAAATCTAAGTATTTTAATAAACACAATAATGATTCCAGCTTGCGTGCTGGCTGTTCTTATTTTCCACAGCAAACGATTGAGTATTTAATCAAAACCAAAGATGATGTTAGTTCTTTTTGCATCAAAATATTAATGATGTGCCTCTACAACTGATGCTTTTAATAATCCGGATTAAATATTTCCCCGCTCTACCTAACCGTAACATTAATTCCATGTAGAGCAAAGCCTCCGAGGTAAGTTCCGAACACGGAATGAGTTATGCCCTCACATGTTATTTTTCCTTCGGCTTCTCAACTGCCTAAATCCGGAGTTGCTACTACAAGTCACATAATAGTTCCTGTTCACAGATAATCTTGTTGCCAGGCAACTGAAAGAGTTCACTTTAGAGAATATTAGATTTATTCTTTAGGAACTTCACTTCCTCTTTCGTGAAGAATGGGCCGAGTTTAGTAGTCCATCGATGGTAAAACTGAGAAATGGAATGATTCGATTAAGGAAAACTCTGTTTAACTAAAGTACTTTCAGTAAAGTGTTCAAATATGATTTTGTCGTAAAGAAGTCTTTAAAGTTTTCTGAAGATATTCAATATAATATATGCAGTACAACAAAAAGAGTTTAACGATGTGTGAAGATAAAAATTGAAAAATGTGACACAAATCGATATTATTTAAATGAGATCTAACACTGTAATATCATTGTGTATTTTAGAACATTTTCGAGTATATTCTATTCTGCATCGCATTTGCTAGCTTTTTCAGTGAGTCTATGATTTTTCAGATTTTATTATTGCATATATTTCATGTGTCAGGTATTTTTCACTGACAACATTATTCAATTATTTTCTTATAATTCTTCATACATAAAATGTTCAGTATTTTCTTGGAGGAAAGAAGCTTTCAAATTTACGTTGGAGTTTTCAACCTCCGAAAGACGATAAATAGAATAGAAAACAAAATGAATTTAAGATAGGTTAAATTCAAACATTTTTCGTTGGCAACATTATAATTTGATTATTTTATGAGAATTCCTTAATTACTTTAGATAAAAACCTTTTTATTATTTTTTCGGCTAAATAAATGCGCCAAATATAAGGGTTTTTTACTTCCTCGTATGCATAGTATAGAGAAAATATAGTAATCGCCAAAAAATTCGAACTTGAGATTTTGACGAATCCTTACGTTTTCGAACTTTTTGAGTTACAGACACAGATTTGTAAAAAATGTCTTCCTGTCTGTGATAAAGATAACTCAAAACCATTTAAAGCTATATATTTGAAATTTGGTATACGGTATTTAAACCAACTTTACAGGTTTTTATCAAATTCTGAGTAATGTCTGTTCAGAGGAAGTCGGTCTGTTCGAATATAAATTAACCAGATAATTACAAAACGAAGAGAACTGAATGGATAAAATTCGATTAACAAATTTTCAGCAAAATCTAACTCAGAACTGACTTTTTGTCGATCAATACTTTCAGAAATATATCAATGCAAAATCCCAACGATTTAAATGTATTAAATTTGGTGTAGGCTTTTGTGACTGCAACTGCAATTTTGTGTGAAAAATACAAATTCGATTTTTGAATACTATTAACGCACGCCAGAATGAATCGCCAAATAATTCTCCAAAGATGACACGATAGATTCAGTAAAAAGGCTAAACTTACGACAAAGGTTAATATTTCGTAACTATTGTATTCCTGTACCATACAAGATGTTCTCTGGATGTCAAGTTTATTAGAGAGTATGCGAGAAAGTTTTAGGAGACCATTCCCGCTGGGTTTCAACTTAATTGACAACAAAAAAAAGATGAATTAGATAACAAAACGTATTTTATAAATTGCTAAGTACAATTACGGTTACTTTCTCAATATATCAAAATTTAAGCATTTGTCATATTGATTGACTAACTTTCCGATCTGCTTTTCAAAACAAGTTGCGATCTATGGTATGAGGTTTCCTTAACGTTCATTTTAAGCGCCTTATTAGTTTGGAAATTCTTTGAGTTTACTTTTAAGAAAAGTATGTTTAATATGCAAATTAGAGTTTCAAATTAAAAAAAATATCAAAATCAAGTTTTAAATCTCAAGTTTTAATTTTTGGTATCATAATTAGCCAATTCGTTGCCTAGAATTCCAACATCTTCCATTTCTTTCGAATACTTGATCAACTCGTTGAACAAGATGTTCTATTAAGACAGAATAGCATCCTTATTTCTCTTCATCAAGAAAGTGGTTTAAAGCAGAGTAATTTTCCTTTCTAAATTGAAGAATTAGTTTGATGGTCAAAACCTATAGACTTTCTTTCTTCCGCCACAGAATATCCCCGAACTTGGAATCTTTAGGATTCCCTGTCGGTTGAAAGGATATATGTGGGAGTATTTATTAAGAAAAAAAATTTTTTTAGTTTACATATACAATACACAGAAAAAGTAACTATATAGAATATTATAATGATGAAGGAGGTGTTCTGTGGGGAGTATGAGTTGATGAAATCTATTGAAGTTAATATATTCTGGAGAAGAGCTTGGTTGAGAAATGAAACGAAAATTTATACTGGGCTTGGGTCTGGAGAAATCAATTCCTGGTTCTCTTGTAGGAACCGCATAAGAATTCTAATTTTAACCTTGGACCTCTTGTTTCTCATAATGTTGGTCCACCAGATATTTTCTAGGTCGTGGGTGGGTTTTTTGAGATGAAAAGATGTGGTGAGAGGGCAGCTAGTGGCATAATGAAGGGGATCGCCTACTTCGTCGCAACCACATTGATCCGATTCTTTAACATTGAATCTCTTGAAATATGAAGGGAAAGGGTCAAGGCCAGTTGCAAATATAATGTCAAGCCGGGTTCAAGATGATGGGTTAAAGGACACATTGGAGATGATTTGATAGATGTTTCTGCCAGTTGAGCCATTGTCCCATTCTTCTTGCCATAGCTGTAGGCTCAATTTGTATAGAGGACTTTTCAGATGGCTTTTAGGAGCTGGGTATTGAACGGGTGTACCTTCAGAAATGGCCTGTTTGGCTAGGGAATCTGCAACTTCGTTTCCGTTGTGGCCCACATGTGCTTTAACCCATCCTAACTTAATAGAAAGTTGGGGGAGCAGAATGGCTTGAATTTCCTGAACAATTGGGCTTGAGGTGGAAAATGAGCTGATCGCTTTTAAGCTGGACTCACTATCACTCCATATTGTAGCATTATGATCGAATTTGTTAGCCCATTTACATGCTTCCTTAATGGTCAGAAGCTCTGCCTGAAAGACAGAATTCTTTTCGTTCAGTTTGCCGAGCCATTATGAACTTCAAAGGAATATTATAATTCATTCCACATAAACTGTCAATGTTCTTCCAAGAGGGGATCGGAAACTTGGTCCCCCGATATGACAAATGCCTGAATCATCATAACTATTATATCGGAAAGTAACTAAGTTTATGCATAAACCTTTTGTAATGAAATCATTTCTTCTCTAATTTTATCTTTTTTTTTATGATTCAAAGCAACTTCCAGGGAAAAAAAAACTTATGGAATTGTTTTCCCTAAAACTTTCTCTCATAGTCTCTAATAAATTTATCATATCAGAGAAATCCTATTCTGCTTTAGCGTACAATAGTTACGGATTATTAACGCTTGGCCTGAATTTAGCATTTCGAATTTGTGTTTTAAACAAGATTTTCTCAACAAAATTGAAATAAAAAAAATTGACACAAAACTACACTTCTAGTCAGAAAATAACATACCAGATTTGATATACTTAAGCCATGCGCGTTTCAATTATCACATTGACTTATTTCTGAAAGTACAGACCAACAGAAAGTCAACCCGCTGTTGGATTTGGCTCAAAATGTGACAGTTATCTGCGCTATAGATCGTAAATCTGTGCACAAAATTTTATCTGTCTATCTCTCTTTGTTTTGTAGTTATCGTGTTAACATATCTTCTGACAGCCGAACTGAACAGACTTCCCTTGAACAAATTTTACTCAAAATTTGAGATATATCTTTAAATTTGGTGTAAAGACCGCAAACCAAATTTCAACCATCTAGCTCAAATCATTTTTGAGTTAATTTTCTAACAGACACAGAGACAGTCGGACATGTTCAAAAAATATATTTTTCGAACTCAGGATGATCTAAAATGTTAATATTCGTCAAAATCTCGAATTCGAATTTTTCGACGATTACTATACTTTCTCTATGCTACG
>JAPMOR010031602.1:0-23847 GCA_026543865.1 Argiope aurantia | reverse complement strand
ATTTAAGAATTATATTAAAGACTAATTTGGAAAGAAATAATGTAAATAAAGCTTCTAAATTGTCATTCTCTATTGCCATTTTTTAATTATAAATACTTTAAGTTTTTAATCAAACAAAAATTTAAATGAATTAAGTTGTCATGAATAAAACAAGAAAGAAAATTAATTATAACTTAATGTATATAATAATTGTCTTTAAAATTTAAATGTTCAGTTTCAATGAATATATGTATAGCATCTCCCGCTTTTTATAGTTTTAATTTAGCATTTTTTAGCAAAAATTCATTTTGAGTGACCCATACGGGAAATCAATGTGTCACGCCTTCAATAAAATTCCAAAATATGATACGCTGATATAAAGGCTCCTTTCTCTGCAAAATTTATGAAATTTTGCAATTATTTGGCTGCTTCCTTTCGTTTAAAATTTCTTTGCTTGTAATTTTCCTCTCTATCTTCTTCCTCTTCCTCGTCGTCTTTTCTCTCCCACACATGATCAACTATTTTGGAATTATGAAGTTTGATGGAAAATGAATTTTGTAGAACAACTAATGCATATAGCATTATTTTATGCTGTAATAATCTTACTTATTCTCTTTAAACAAACCATTTACGATAACATTTGTGTTATAAAAAATTTAATCAATACAAACGCTATTTCAATTGCTTATATAAATAAGCAAACAGCATTATTAAATCCTTTTCTCCATTGTTTCGTAAAAAGAGAGAAAAAATAGAAAAAAACAAAAAAATTAGGTTCTCTTCTCTGAATGTCTGCCTGCTTCTTATGTTAACAAATACCTTATTTTATTATTTAGACTCTAGATATAAGCTCCTTGTATGCCAACCAGTATAAAACAATGTTTACAAACAAATGTCAGTACTCAAATCATAGTGAAAGGAAGTTTCAAGAGAAGAAAATGCAGATACAAATGCAAATAAAAAATAGAAAACAAGAATATTAAAATAAGAAATAATAAGAAAATTAAAAAAAACAAGAAGAAACAAATAAACAAGAATATATACTAATAGAAACAAAAAAACTTTGATGTTCGCATGCAAACAGAATCATTCAATAATTTAAATTATACAATTGTAAAGGTTAGGACACATGATCAAAATACAAAATCATAAAGCATTATATGTATTTAAAATACATGTAAGCATGGACATAGAAGTTCAATATAAATAATACTGAAAAAAAATACCATTATATATGTAAATATAATATAAAATAAATATAATATTCACATTTTTTTATACATAACATTACGGTATTTTTTTCCGTTTCTAAAAAATAAGCAAATATAAATTAATAACATGCACGTTTACAAAATGATACAAAGTTATTTTCTTCCAGAACACTCAGAGCGATCATTTTTACCTCTATAGCATGCAAAGTGAGAAAAAAATTCAAAAAGAATCTTCATCTTCTCGGTCTGTTTTTCTATTTCTTAATTATGTACAAACATTTTGAAAATAGGTTTGTCCCTTGTTTTTACAACCTAAATTCACAGATTCTTGCTTCCATGGCTAACGATGATAATATACATTCATAAGTCGTTGGGTTCCCAGGAGTAATAAGGGCAAGAAACAGGCAATTTGTAAGAACAATTTGATACGGCCTTTTACTAAGAAGTGAAAGGGTGCTTATTATTTCACTTTCTTTAAGTTTAAGAGAAATTGGAAAGGAAATGGAATCAAGTTGATGGGAAATAAAATAATCAGTATTCGCAAGCAGTATGGAACCACAAGAGAATAACTAATATCAGAGGAAGGAAATAGATTCCATAACAATTCTTTTTTTACTTGGATTTGTTTTGAGTATTAGTTTATTTAACTTGAAATGTAATGAGAATGATATTCTTATATTCTCTTTCACATTTATGCTTGTTAATACAAAGTATTTTTAATATATATATATATTAAACGTGTAATCTTTGCATGAATAAATTTTAATGCCATAATTGTAATCAAATGAGGAACAAAGAAAAGATCAGTACTCATGAAAATATGCTTGTGCAATAAAGTGCATTAATGAGGATTCATAAAAATTATTATCATATTTTATTTGAGTAACATATTACGTATGTGTGTGTGTGTTTGTATCTTTTGTATTTTTGTATCTCTCGAACATAAACAAAGTTTAGAAACAACATTTTCTTGTGCTTTTTCTAGTTATTTAACAGTTTTCATTCCGATAACATATAAATCTCTCGTATTGTTGACTTTTGTTATTCATTTTTGATGAATTGATGTATACGATATATGTCGTAATCTGTATATGAATTTGGATTTTATTTGAAGATTCATTTGAAGATTGTCACATTATATATGACAGCGTCGTTAGAAAATACTATGATTATTACTAATTTTTTTTCATGCTATTTTTAAATCTCCTTTTCATATCTTTTAAAGAAAAATGATATCAGTAGTAATTTTTTTATAATATTCCATTATTTATTATTTTTTAATCAGCTAAACTGTACTGCTCATTTCGTTAAACTTTATTAACAAGGAAATGCTCTTAATTCTTAGGGACGACGCTTGCCAAATATTTGCCCCGATATTTTAGTAGAAATAATAATAGTATCTACCTGTTTTAAAAATAACTGCTTTTTTTCCAAATATTCTGTTTTATACTCCTGATAAAAGTTATAAATCATTATTAATTAATTCAAGAGTGGTGCCTATATTTATATATATATCCAAGTCCAATGTCTTGAACGGCATACTTATTTCCACATTTCAAACATTAAAAAACAGAAATTCAAGGTGTTAATCGACCAATTAATCTAAAAAAATTTTCAATAATCTAAACTTATAAATAAAAAAAATGCATATATGAACGTAATTGGGAAAAAGATTGTAGATGATCTCTTTCATTCATTAATGTAGTTTATAAAATGATATGGACTTAATTTTTTCAGTTATCAAATTGAAATACATTTTAAAACTATATTAAATGAATTACGTAGGAACATAAAATTTTAAAAATGCCTGTTAGATCCTTTAATTTTATACTTAACGCAGAATGAAAAAAAAATTATTATGTATTGCATTTGTATTCAATATTTATATTAGTCTTACATTTTTTTTCGATATATGGTCTATTTATAATTGTATATTTTTTATCTTAATTTCTGTAGCATAAAATATAAGATGAGTTTTAACAATAAGGTAGAGGATTTTTATAGGTGATACAAAATAAAAGCACAACGGCTGAAAATAGATTGCAACTTCAGACGAAGGTTTCCTCCTTTCCCAAGCATTTACTATCAAATTCAGCTAATAAGAAGTCAAATTGAACGCATTTAATCAAACAAGAATTCAATCTATAAAAATTACTTCCGCACAATCTTTTCTTTTAAATAAAAAAAAATTTGGAAATTAATTTTAATCCTATTGCTCGAAATTTCTCAAGAAATTCGCAAAAAAGGAAGGAAAATCTTCTTTGGATATTTTAACATCTGACAAGATAGTAGGATTTTTCCCGAAAATTTTAAAGATAATTATTATTGAAAGATATTTCCTTCATGTCAAGAATATTCTAAAAATAGTACCGTGGGGAAGATGAAAAATAGATACAATTATTCATACTGAGTGGGTACATGCTCTAATTTTCCAGGTCTTAACACTTTTTGAAAAGTTTATATTCTTTATTTCTTCCATAAGCATTTTGTAAAAAGTTCTTATATAAAGTTTCTGTACTGTTGAAAATAATCAAGATTTTATGTCTTTAAGATAACGGCTGAGCAGATAATGGAGTTTCTAATCAGCAAAGGAAAAAATGAAATTTCCAGCTAAAAAAAACGTTAAATGCGTTTTAATGCAAATTGTAGATATTCTTCACTCTTAATAAGCTTAGATTCTTAAGATTTAAATTTCTCGGTTTTTTTTTCCTTTCAAACCTTTTCGAAAAGTTCACAGAATGAATCAAGCCACTCTATTTTAAATAGCGAAGTAAATTAAAGAACTTTAAGCATTTTCATCGGGAGTAAAAAAACAACTAGATTTTCTATGGGAAAGTGAGCTTTGCTTTGGAAAGGATAACTTGGTATGAATTTGTCTCAATCCGAATTAGAAACGGAATTTATTACCTATTCTCCAAATTTCAAGTTATTCTGGTTATTCTCCATTTCAAGTTATTCTGGTTGAAGAAATTTTCGAAATGAGATTTAATCCTTCTTTCATTAAAGCCCAATATTTTAAAATATTTAAAAGCTCGAAAGAGTTGTTGAGATAGTGAATTACGAATTCTGTGAAGAGTAATGTTTCTTTAATTCTGTGAACCTTTCTTATAAAATAATTTATCGCTGCTAACTGCTAGCCGGGAATAATTAATCTTCCAAAGAGAATGAGCTTGAAAAAGCAATTAAAATATATTAAGCGAACATTTGAATTCATATATTTTAATTAATTCACAAACATATCTCAAAGCATAACTTTACTAAAATAAATTTATTTCCAAATATTTCGAGGTAACACAGTCGCAAGCATATTTGATTGTATTTATTATAAAAAATACATTCTTCTAATACCCAGTAGGACTTAGAAGTAGGAAATACAATATATCTGAATTTTTTTTTTTCATTTTAGTATCTTTCCATATTTTTTTTATTAGTAAATCTTCCTTTTCTTTTTTTACCTCCTTGCTTAAACTGAATACAATCGTTTTTTAGTTTAATATCAATAACCTACGCCAAACTTCCAGATAATTTGTAAGTTATATACACCATAGATTAGCCATTTATTGAATGAAAACATCGTCGCTCTTTTTTATGCTTTGAATAATTTTCGGGATGATGCGTGGAATCTGGGAGCACTTTTTTTATTCTTCGATATTTAATTTAAAAATATGTTAGCATAAAAAAAATTAAACTCTTTCAATATTTTTTCTCAAAAATAAAAAAAAAGTATCTTTAATTTAATTTTACTTCAGTTAGTTTGATTTCTTGCATTAAAAATCTACATAATTTAAACGAAATATGCTGATTTATCTGCTGATTTTATTTCATTTCAAATTTTGTAAACGTGTTAACTGGAATTACGATAATTACGTGTTAGCCATTATAGCACAAATATTGTCAAAATATCATTTTGCATTCTTATAACTTTTTATTTACATCACACTGAAGTTACACCAGCTCAGTCCAAAGTAGTAGGGTTTAAAATGAATGCCCAATATCGCGAGACCAACGTGGCAAAAGCTATGGTTAATAACTAACAATGGTCATGCCACAAATACTTACACCTCGTAATCGTCAAAAGAACAACTCAATCCCCGCTAATACCATGTCTACCTAGGAAGCGAGAATCAACCATCACAACGGAAGCTATCCATATCAATATTTATGATGCCTCAATGGTGGGGATTATATAAAAATGAAAAGGTGTATAAAAAGGTGTATAAAACATTACCTATTTAAATTGAAATATCCCAATATTATTTTCCAAACCTAAGATACGAATATTGCGTTTCTCATCATTTCTGAAGCAAGCGAAGATAACTCTATCTATAGTTACATAAACGATCTCAAATTTCAATTTGAGATGTAATTTTAAGATCTGTATTTTCATAACTTAATTCAATTTTAAAGAGTTCAATTCATAGATCTAGAATTCACTTTATTGCCTTTGATACTCTATGACATTAATTAAAGGAACAGCTGAATGAGCCAGACTCTATTCAATCGATTTTAATCCGTATGAACTGCGTGGGCGAGTAATATATTTATTGGATATCTTGTCGATAAATGTACCATGCCTTGTATTAAAATATGACGAAATCGATTGCTCGAAGCGTTAATTTCTCTGTTAATGATATTTAAATGACAGCAAAGAATGGGATTCAAATACCTTTCTCTGTTTAGTCTAATGAAAAAAAGTACATATGGTACAACAATAATTATCTAGATTTCAAATGATAATTGTCATAGAATTAGCAAGAGTTTGACTAACGTTATTACATAATATTAGGCATGGATCTAGCAAATCTATATTAAGCGAAATAAAATTATTTGCGTATTTTATTCATTTGATAATTTCCTCCTGCTCAATATTGATAAAATATTCTTGAACGGATATCAAAAGCGTTGGATTGTACGGTATTGCAAAAATCAGATGTATTAAAATTTCAATAACTATTGTAGAAAAAAAATTCATTAAGTGTTATATCATTTACAATTTTAGAAATAAAAGTCTAATAATTTACTTTTGCTAAAGAATATTTAATTTTTATTATAATAGTTTGTGATTTTATTTGAAGTATTTGTTTGATTATAATAGTTTGTGATTTTATTTGAAGTATTTGTTTGATTTTCATTATTTAATATTTCTTATTAACAAGAAAAAGACTGCTGACAAATCACAATTTCTGATAATGTTTGAAGATCTTAATTTTTGGGCCTCTCAACTGATATATCTTAAAATTTATAAAAGAATATTAGAAATACAATTCAGAAATATAAGAGAATTTCAAGAAAATATCTAGACAAAATTTGTTTCGAATGCAAGTGTTTCATGATTTTTTCCCAATTGGAAGACATTTTTTTTAAAGAATTTTGTATTGAATATAAGCAGGATTTTCTTCTTATCATGGGGGCCTGGTGGTAAGATCACGGCTTCAAAACCGGAGGGTTTCAGGTTCGAGGCCCGATTCCACCGAAGAATCGTTGTGTAAGCGGGTCTGCACGTTAAATATCCTTCCACTGTTGTGGTATGGCGTGGTGTGGAGAGGGCGACGCCATCTCAGGTGTCGTCCTCGTCATCTGACCGCGGTTAAATTGCGACGTCCGTCCCGAATTCTCCATAGTGTTGCTTTAAAACGGGATGTTAATATAACTAAATTAAACTTCTTATCGTGTATTAGAAATTTTAGATCTTTATATTCTACCACCACCACTTGCATAATCATTTTTTTTAATGAAAACAGAATTTTAAGGCTTTATCTGGAAGGTGAAAATTCTCTACTGATTGTTTGAAAGTCAGCTTAACAATGGTTGCAGTAGTAAAACAATTATTCTTCAGAAAAATCTGCAACCAGATTTAAAATTCTAAATATTTAAAAAAATAATTAGACATTTAATAAGTTGTAAACGACAATATGATAATTGAGGAATGTTTTGTCATTTGATCCTTCGGTCAAACTAAACTCAAAATTTTCTTTTAGGTTAAATTTCAAAGATCTTCTAGGTTAAATTTCACTTAATGTCTTGATTCAAAATAATTTTAAGGTTTCTCCAACGAAACTAAACTTAAACTTATCGGGATTCGTGTGTAAAAGCATGTTTTTGGCTCTTTTGTGTCAACATGTCTTCTTTATAAGCATTTAGGCTTTTACATTTTTATACTTAATAATAAAAAGAATAATTAAATTAAAAGTTAGTATAAAATTATAATTAAGTATAAAATTATTTTATACTTTCAATTTTTTTAGAACAGCTTCCAAAAAAGTAAAGAAAAGAATTTCTCAACAAACGGTAATGATACCATTGCTGTTAAAAGCATTCAATATGGGACTGAAAAGTACGAATTTATCTGTCTTTATTTACAAAATCTGTAGGCTCTCTTTTAAGATTGAAGATCTAAAAATTGCCGGAAGATTCCGTATCACTAATATTTGAAGTTGGTTCTACTTAATTAACCACTGAAAAACTTAGTTGCTTCGTAAATAATTTGGACATATAAAATGGCGGTTTAGGGTAATTTCGAAACTTTTACTTTGGAACTCTGTGAACTGAAGGATTTAAATATACTTTCACAGGCTCTTAAAAGCGGTAACTTGGATATTGAGCCTAAATTGGGGAAAATGTTAATTAATTTCCAGTACACACTTTATGAGAAAAAAAAATGAGATTATTATATTACGTTTTCACAAAAAATATTTAAAACTTTGCGTTTAAGAAACATTAGAGATAAATATATAGTGAAAATCGGGAATAAAAGCACTTCTAAAAGAAATGCCATCCTTCTGTAATAAGTGAATTATTGCTTTTTATCACAAATCAATCTTTTGCTAATGAATTTTAATAATTTAATTTAATTGGGAAAGGGATTAATCTTCCCGTACCCCATTTTTTGCAATATGTGTGTGTGTGGGGGGGGGTGTATTATTTAATGCATTTACAAAAAATATAAAATTTTAAAATTTCAGTTTATATAAATTGACAATAAGTGAAAAAGCCCATATTAAAGAAATGAAATCTTGCTTTAAAAGGTAATTTATTACCTTTTATTATTAATCAATTCTTTTGTCAATCAATTTAAATAATCCCCAACAGCTATGATTTTGAATTCGAAAACACCGTAGTGAATAGAGCAAATAAGAATTTACCCTATTTTATATTTTTAGAACAGATTTAACTCGTTATAAGTTTATTTTTCAGCAACACTTTTTTTCAAAAATTTCTAGTCACATTGTTACAGAAATTTACATTGTGTAGAACATAATTAACTCAAATATTGGAATAAAAATAATTTTATCGATTAATTAAATAGGAAGAAAATAAAGAACAAAACCAAAGTTAAAAATTATTGTGCCGCAGGAAGAAATGCTCTCAATATATTGGAATTTTAATCATATTCATGATCTTTATTTTTAAAAAACATACGTAATGAAGATTTTTGCATTTTCCTTTCTAATTGTATTAATAATAGCTTCATATCCTACTTTTCACTCATCTCTTATCATTATTTTTGTCTTGTCTACATATTTTAGATGACACTTTATTTTTCTTTTTAATCGATGATAATAGTTTTTTTTCTTCAAAAAAGATTCTATATATATCATTTTCTAGATTTTTACTAAATATTCACCAACTTGTGTTTAACCAAAAGTAAAGCTATCAAATGAGAGAAATGATGTGAATTTCTGAAGAATAAATTCCGGATAAGGATTGTAAGCTTTTTAAGTATAAACTTCAAAGGCCTTATGTGGTATTAAACTTAATAATCCTTAGTCTTGTAAAATCTTCCCGCTAACTGCTACATCAAATCGAGAGGTTTGGTGTGTGAAGTTTGCATCTTATATATTAAAAAATTAAAAAGTATATCATATATATATATATATATATAATTTTTAATATATATACATATTAAAACTGAACTTTTAAACTGAAAAATCCATATGCTTTGTGCAATGATGTCCATGATTATTTATGAAAATACAATACATTTATATTTAATTGGAAGAAACCTAATCTTCTTGTTTTGACCGAAACAATTACATCATACTGATTTGTTCACACGCTTTAATTTTCCTTCTTATCTAAAATCTGGAGAGGAGTTTCTATTCCCTAAGTGGCAACAATACATTTCCCAATGTAGCTTACATTTATATTAAATAACTTTGAGTTGTTTGTTAAAAAAAAAATATTTTTACTTCAGTTTTGATCTTTGTTGTTTACCTTCTCACAACTTTCTATGAATAAATTGCATTATTGCTCATAGTATTAAATTCATAGCATTTCATTGGGGAGATTTTCATAATCTCCAAACACTTCTTTATGAAAATATATCTACACACCCTCTCAAATTATTTTTCAGTATTATCGAAATGAATCGAATTTTTAATTTTCTGCGTTATTTTGTTGTCAGATTTCTATAGTATATTCAATGAAATCAAAAATACATAGGCTTTTTACAAATATTGATATTGCATAAGTGGTACTTATTAAAATGTAATTATTCCTTTAAAGAAAATTAATTTTAATGACGAACCATCTAAGATTTCTCAATATACACAATTTCTTGTTAAGAAATTGATTAATATTAAATTATTAAATGGTATAAATAGTATGGAATCAGAATTTATTTAAGTTACGCATTGAAAATTCAGATTTAAATAGTAGAATAATTTTGTAATGTCATCTGGGGCAAACAAGTTCCACATTTCCACAACTCTACTAATCAACTTTTCCATGCACGAAACATTTTAATTTAAGTACGATCCTTCAAGAGTAAAATGCTCATTATAAGCGCATCTCATAAGTAACATTTAAATTGTTCTTCAGTTGTAGCAACGCTTGCAATAATTGTTCAATATTTAACTCTTTCTGTTTTACATTAACTATTTCATTATCGAAATCTTTCTCTAGTTTTGCAATAAATAGTTTATAGCAACAGACTTATATCCAATTTGTTCCCAAAAATTAATTCTTTATCTTAACAATAATTGTAATTTATGAATCATTTCAACAATTCAAAATGATTATGATATCAACATTTATCATCACCTCCAAAGTATATTCCAAGAAAATAAATTTTATTCATGACTTGCTGATGAATTTGAATTTTTCTATTTAGGATTATCAAGATGATTATGTGATTAATTACTTTGAGGGGAAAAAATAAACTTTTAATAAGAGCTTTTATACTATATTATTTATACAAATAAACTTAATAAATTATTCATGAATATTTTAAAACAATGCCAATAACCACTTTCATAATTATTAAAGGAATTGTGAAATTAATTTTCTAACTTCTACATTTTTCGTACGGTGTACAGAACATTTATGTGTCAATATGCAAATAATACCTTCACTTTTATTTTTTACTGAGAGTTTAGATTGGATTATATATTTCCTAAATTTTCAAAGACAGAATTAATTTCAATTTAAGCAAATATTTTAGATAATACCTGAAATTCGATAATGAAGGATATTTAGTAATTTGGTAATGAATGGCTTTCAACACCGTTTTATTTTCCAAAAATACTATAAAATAAAATCAAAACTTATACAGAAGAGTCGTATTTCTTTTTTCCATTCTGGTATTTATCAATTCTCGAGCAGCATGGTAAATAATTTCATAATTACAAATTAAGTTATTAAAATAATAATTCATATTCATACTTTAGATTGCAAAATTGCATACTTTTACTGCATTGGGAGATCATGCTTTGAAATATCTGGAAATACTATTAATTTAACACAGAAGAAAATAAAAGAAATATCTATCCATAGATGGCATTGGATGAAATGTATAAAAATCAAATATTCTAATAAAAGAAAATTTGGATTAAAACTAATTTTAAAAAATAAATTAAATAATTTAAACATCATTTATTTTATTTTCGTAGCTTCAAATAAAACTCTCAAATAGCAACAAAATGATGAAAATAATTTAACAATTGCATTTCTTAAGAAACATAAAATTAAAAATTAAAAGTTGAGAAGAAAATTCTGGAGATGTTTGATAACAATTATAATTATTGAACCAAAACGAACTCAAAGTAAATACTAATGACTATATCTAGATCATCCATTTTAACCACAACACAACAACTAATATGTGAATCATTAGTTATAAACACATGTTTTCGGCTTGGAAAAAGCTCTAATTAATATAAGGAATTATATTTTCTGTTTCGTGAGTCAATAAATGTAATTCTGAAAAATTACTAATGTTGAACCTACATCAATCAACGTTGATGAAAAAATAGTATTCGGTTCACCATTAAGAAACCTCCTTAACATTACTTATCGACAGAAAGAATGATAAACATTGTAGTTTTCTAATACAAACAGTCTCTCACTTTCATCCAGAACTGACATCTTATGATAAAGTTCCTTCCAAGGTAGATAAAGAGATTAAATAAATACAAATAAATGGTGACAAATATTTACAAAATGATAAAAAGCTATTTTTTTCCAGGGAGTGCTTCATACTACGTTCTCATCTCTGTAAAAAGCAGACGAAAAGAGAAATGCGATTTTTTTTTCCTTCTCGGAATGTTTGCCTTTTTCCTACATGTATAAAATCTTTTTCCAGATATTTCTTTTTCTGCTCTATAGGATCTAGTATTGTGGATTCTACTCTCTATGTCTACAGAAGTTACTGGATTCACTCGCCATTGAGTCTCCCACGAGAACAAATGGCTCTATATATTTTTCAGTAGTCTTTTCCTTAAAAATGAATGGATTTTCTTTCTTTCTTCATTCTTTTTTTTTTTTTCGTTTTCTTTATAACTCTTTTTGTTTTTCGCGGAATTTTAAATCCGTATTTGAACACTAGGAAGTGTAAAAAATTATTACAAAACATGAATAAAAGTGTTAATTTTTGTATATAGTATAGAAATTAATCATATTTAATTATCAGTCTCTCTCAGATTTTTCGCTGGACCATAAGCATCCTCAGTACATTGAATGAACTTTTTTTTAGCTTTAATTATATTTGTTGTTGAACTGCATAAAAAAAATTCTATTTATAAATCATATTATCATAATCTAGAAGTTATATTAGTTTTTTTCACTTAAGGATATTTATTTCGAAAATCAGGCTTTGCATATTTGAATAAATTTGATTAATAAATAGCAATATTTTTACATATAGTATGCTTATACCTTCAAAATAAAAATCTATTTAGTTTAAAAATTAAATAGATAAAATTTGTTATTTTGAATTAACTTTATTTATCATAGTATAAATACTAATAAAATATTTGACAATGATTTGAAAATGTATTTTGAACAAAAGATAACATTATTTCACTTAACAGCCCATTAATTAATTAGTCTGTTGATTATTTGGAAGTAATCATAGCAAAGAACTTTCAGGAAAATGATGCATCCAACATATTTCAGAAAATTTTATCACATCTCAAAAGAAAAAAAAAATCATTTTAGAAAAATTAATAAATAAATCTTTTAAAATATTTATAAAAAAATCATATTACTCTTTTTACAAAATGTATTTTTCTTACAAGATTTTTTTTTTATTTAATTGAAATGAAAAAAAAATGAAAAACTATTCCTAGTGCATTAAATAAAATTTTAAATAAGTTAATATGATGAGAAAAATATTTATTTTAAAGTTTAAATCCTTGACAAGAGCCAATGCTGATTATTTAATCAGAATTTGTTAGACATTTACCATTCCATTTTGACTTGAATTTCGGAATTAAAAAAGGAATAAAAATATTATATATTAGATTTTCCGAAAAAAAAATCTAAGATAAAATTAATTTTCTAGGAATAGAGGAAACTAGAAAAATTAGCATTTTAAAATATTATTAAAGATAATTAAAAATGCTGTTATATTTTTTTAAATATTTTTTTTCCTTTCTTACATAATAATTAAACTAGACTATAGTTAATTTTTATACGGAGCTTTTTTGCTAAATTATTAAAGACGAAAATATTTTGCGTTAGGACAAGGGAATGTGAAATAAAAATAACAAGATATAACACAATTTTTATTCATCATTTTTCTTTTGCCTGAATTCGTGCATTTTAGCAGACGTAATTCTTTTATTAGTGTAATTTACAAGATCACAAAAATTACAAATTTTAATGAGTTATTTTAGTCAAAGAATGGAAATCAGTATTGCAGTTGAATTCAATTACGCATATATTTAAATATAATCAAGCCGAAAAGTCCGCAGAGTCAACCCAACAGACAAATGAAGAAATTAAGAAGATCTAATCTGCATGGATCACAGAGTACAGTCAATCCAATCCGGTCCTGATTTCCAGCACGAATTGATTTTGGTAAGTGATTCATCAATATATCGTTCCCACGAGACTAATTTTAGCGGCGTCGTTAAATGCGGCACCACGAGAATCAAGTCTTTGAGATTTCGAGTCACGCGTCAAACTATCAAGGAAGAGAATTGGGACAGCAACATTCTGAATTCGTGTTAAAAGAAAGGTAAACACGTTCCTTCATTTAGAATTTCGAAAATAATTGCTTCTGTATTCAGGACAGAAAAGGTGCTAGTTAATGTTTTTGAGGTTTAGTTAAAATCTTTCGGATTGTTGTGAGAATTGTTTGATCCTTTTAATTGCTAAAAAGTTAGCTAGAAATGTTGGAGAAAATTCCAAATACTTTCATAATTATTGTTTATAATTTCTTCATTCAGATGTATGATATTTAATGGAGTCTGAAAGGAATTATTAAGTACTGAAGTATTTGCTTTATGAATTTAAAACGATACTAAAAATTCAGTTTAAGAAATAAATCTATATAGGAAACTGGCTTTTGGACCATCCTTAAAAATGAAGTTATGAAGTTTTCAGAAATAATTTTAATTCTACCTGTTTACTTTTCTTTATGAATATCACTTAAACAGGTATTGGAAAGTAATCCTATATTTCAGAGGAAATATATATATAATTTTTTAAATCTACTCGTAGAGTGTGAAAACCAAACGCAGTTTCAATGGATGCCACGTTTGAAACATGTATGATAGAATAAGCGGCATGAATTTAAGGCATTTTTTTTTAAAAAGATATATCAATTAAGTATTGATGTGAAAGCTGGGAAAATAAAATTATAATCCCCAATAAAATGCAAGATACGTTAATTTTTTTCAAAACAGAATATGAATTAAAGTTTGAATTTAGTGTGTTAATTATTATTAACTTATTAATTAAACTGTGCTTCAAAGGTTTTTTTAGGGGGGGGGGGCTTAAGAATAATTAGAAATTGCAAGGTTTTTTTATACTTGATTATTTACACTTTGATATAATATTCAGCCCTTTTTTTTCGTCACTTTGAAGTTTTACAATGAATTTGTATTGTATAAACCTTATGCAATGCAATTTAAATTCTAGCAGAAGTACCTGTATAAAAGCCACCATATCTGTCATGAGCTCTACGTGCATTATACATTAATAATAACAACACAAATTAAATTCAACAAACCGAATTTTAACATTAAACTGAAATCCGATCTCTTTTTTCAGGCTAAACTGCCCACTGTGCTTCAAAAATGTTTAAAAAAAGTTGCGAGTATGAATGCAAATAAAAATTCAATGAATGATGAATGCAATCTCAGCACATGTTTACTAACAGCATTTTACTGGGTGAATAACATGTGATTGAATATGCTTATGAATTCAAGGGCCTTGGCTTTTCTCTTGGATTAAGAAACAAAGCGAAAGAAAGATTGTGGTCTTAAAAAACAGACATGAAAGCAGAAACTTGAAAGGAGAGGAAAGCCGCGACAATAAAAAACATTTTCCTTCCTTTTGGAAAAATTTCAAAAATGTACTTTTATGATAATATAAAACGAATAAGAATGTTTTCTTACTTTCAAAGCTTTATTATTATTCATTTCAATTGTCTTATAACTTATTCTTTTAGACTTTTTAAAACATTTATTTTGAAATTATTTGAAATAAATGAAATCTATTTCAAAGTATTATTATTGAAGCAATCGCTTGTTAGAAAATGAAGGTTATTAACTGTTAACCATAAATTTACAAATTTAAAATGTGAAACAATAAAATTATTTTTCTTTAAAACTCTCCATCTTTTTACAATCATTTTCTTTCCTAAATATTTACTCATTACATTAATAAATAAATTAATAGTTAATTCTTTTAATTTAATTTTACCACTTTTCTTGTCTTACCATTATTGTCTTATTTATTTTCCTTCCTACATATAAGTCAATTGCTTTGTTTCCTATGCTTTAACATTATTTTCAACGTCCTGAAAAGACAAATAATCAGTCAATTATATTTCACCATTTCAAATATTTTGAATTTAAGATATTATGCATTTCTAAGAAATTTTCGAAAGACGGGTTTATGTTTGTTGAATATTCAGCATTATCAAAAAATTAAAAAAAAAAACTTCAAACATTGTATATTTAGAATGTTATTTACATCAAATCATTCAGTTAATAATTGAAATTGACGGTAACTTTGATATATTAATACAAGCTATATATTATTTTATATTCGTATATGTTTCTTAAAAAAATTTTTTTTGACTTATCTATTCAATGATTTAAAAATTGAACTTTTTATAAAATTAAGAATATTTTAAATGATATGATAAATATTTGCTTTTCACTTGTGATGGAATTTGTTCTGAAATTTTCTTTTATATGTTCCGATTTCAAAATTTTCAAAATATTATATGAAAACAAAATTAATTTGTTTGAGCTAAAATATTATTTTTAATCTATGTTACTTAATTTATTCTCTTTTTTCAATATCTAAAAGATCCGGAAATAAATATACAAATGAGTATTTAGTACTTTAAAAAAACATTTAAAAGATAAAATAGAATAATTTTAAAAACTCCGTAATAAATATATAAAGTAATAGTAAACTTGCCTGCTTTAGATTCATCCAGAATTTTTTCCTAATTGTATTTTATAGTAGAAATGTATCATTTTTCTGGATCAGTTATTGAATTCGGATTATTATTCAGTAAATTATTAAAACATAATCTGCATTCTAAAATATTGATAATTCTATTATTACACTATTGAATTTTCTTCATCATAAGTAATAATTTTAATCAAATAAATATATTGTAGTTTGTTAATTCAATCAATTTTTAAAAGAATTATAAATTTTATTGTATTTGTATTGTTGCCGAATGAAATATACCTCATTTTCAAAGAAAATGAAAAATCGAATCATATATTGCAGTAGTTTATCAATTTATATTAGCTTGTTTATTTTTTATTAACTACAAGATTTTTGAAGTTTTATGGACACTAACTTCGAAAATGCTCTTTTTTAGCAAAAATTATTAAATGTATTCTTAGAAATTACTATTATTTGTCTATTATTCATTTTCATACTATTTCGAATTTGTTTTATTTAATTAATTGAGCAATGAAAACGGTGAAAAATAATGTGATCAATAATTGTTATAAAAAATCATACATTTAATAAGAACATTTCAATATGTTTTAAAGTTAAGAAATGCAAAATATATAAAACATCATTCATTATAAATACAAACATATATAATGAAATATACTTTTTACTTAAATTGGAAAGCATCATTCAAATATTCGTTCAAAATTTAGCAATCAATATGGCTCAAATGAAGAAGCCATCAGTTTGTCTGAATTCCCAATGACTCAAATGCGTTCATTTTAAGAGCTAATAAATAGCATTCGTTTTGCTATCTCTCTCATTTCGAAATATAATAATTTTCATCGCTATTGTTTACATGTAAATCTCCAAGGAAATACCATTATTCCCGGAAACAATGCTTAATCAACTTCTCATCAACAAATTCACGCGGAGCTGATGTTTTATTAATTCTCAAATTCATCTCACGCTCTTTTTTTCTGGTAAGTAGAAAGGGCACACCTTAAATAAATTTTACACATAACTGTCAGGAGGCAAACCATATATTTCTAAGGAAGAGCATACGAACGTTTCAGCAATCAGAGACAGCGTGGATTCAGACTACAAATTTATTTTTCTTTTCAATATCAACACTAGTAACAGTTGGGGGGATGTGGTCGTTAGAGATTAAGATGCATTCGAACTGTAATATCTAAACAGCCCTGATAAACTTAATCGCATTAATGCCTTCAACCTAGAGTCGTTAGCATTTCTAAACTTTTATTAATTACTGTTAAATTACCAACGGAGAAACGAATTCCGTGGAACGGATGTCGTTGAACAAGTCGTTGCCAGTTGTTTCCAGAAAATAGCCGTGTACCTTGACATTGAACCGACAGAAAAGTGGCAATGATTAGGAGCAGGAAGAGTTTATCTGTGCTTTTTGTCTGACGACAATTCTTGACTAGAATGAGGCAATACTACAAAGGAAAATTCTTAATTAGAAATTTCAAACCTCAGAATAAATGCTGCATTCATATTTTCTTCTAAAAGTTTTATTTTAAAATCTATAGCAAATAATGTTTAAAAAAATGAAGTCACTGATTTCAAACTTCTAACCACTTTTATGACTGAATTATCCTTAACTCTTAGATTTAGGAATAAGTACACCAAAAGACATGAAAGTTAATAAATACTGTGAAGTATGATAAACTCATAAATTTGAGTTTCAGCTACTTTCTTATTAAATGTAAATCCTTCTGATTAATGAAAAAATCTTTTAATACCTCTTTGTACGTAAATATTCTTTTTTTAACTTCACTAAATTTATTCATTCAACAATATTTCTATTGAATACTGTGTAGCGGATTGATTGAAGAAATGACAGAACCTGGGACTTTGTGGTTCGCAGCGGAGTAACAAGACAACAAGACAAAAACATTTGCCCGTGTTTAGTAGATGTTATCTGGCTTATAAGCTTTCACCACAGTGCATTACACGGTGTAGTCTAAGACTTGAGGCACACCAAGACACTGGTGACACCTGGTGACTTTGAGAATTGTGAGTGTTTAATTAGGTTAGAATTTGGTGTTAAAAGGCTTAAACCACATCGAGTACTGTACTTGGGGAAAGTTGTGAATACACTGTAGTGAATGCAAATAATTGTAACCTATGGGCCAATCCTGATCTAGTGCGATGTAACCGGAAACCAACTCTTGCATCGTAATCTTAATCGTAAACGAATTCGTACGATACTCTCGTCACTCTAATCATCTACACGCGGTCAGGCTCGGCTCATGGGATATATATATATATATATATATATATATATATATATATATATGTTGTATTTTAATGCTGGAAAAAAATTAATTTATTTTTGTGATAAGAAGGTATTGTGATTGGACTCCGACACCCAACATGAATATTCCAATCCCCACAAATGTTTTTAAAAAAATACACGTTTAACTTCAGATTTACCTCTGGTTATCATGGCTTTATAACTCTTATTTCAAAATATATCATCCTTATCAAATACTTTAAATGTACAATCGGCAATTACTACCATCTCTTTAAAATTTGTACTTTTCTGATAACAATTATATATATTATTATATTATTTTTCTGATATATTATTTTTCTGAGAACAATTATTATTATATTATATATATATATATAACATTATCATTCAGGACTTTGAAATTTATCATTCATGGTTACAATACCGGTATAGGTGATTGAATTATAAAAAAATATCTTAATATTTTATTTCAACTTTGTTATTCCATTTTTCAGAATATATCTAGACAATGATTCAGAATATTTGACGATTTAAATTTTTTAGATATTAATTGTTCACCTTCTAAACCATTTCTGTGGCATTATGATTAGGTATTAATATTTCTCATACTTTTCATTAGATTTATTACTATTCAGCTTCTGAATTGTGCTATCATAATGGAAGAAATCGAATAGTTCAACTATATTTCAGTGATATTCGGAATATATTACAAACGGTAAAAAATAATTTTGAAAATTCATGGTCATAACCTCTCCGAAGCTCTCCCATATATTCTTCAATAAAATTGTTACTCCCCTTCCACTCGCATAAAAGTTGCGAGCAATGAATAAGGCTGTGAATGACATGAGTGCATATATTGTTTCATTATTATTATTGTTTATTTTCAGAATCCTATGAGTGCTTTGTAATGTTTTACGTAGAGAATAAAACCAAGTGCAGAATTTCGATCCATGGAAGCCGAATTTCATACAGAACTTTTGTTACCAGATCGTACTCAAAGTTTTATTTACTTAAATCATTGCGTTTTCTGATTTATCGAAAGTAAATGCATGCAAATGCATAGGCCGATAAACAGTCTACCCATTAAAATATTAGCCTCAAAATGTTAGACATATTTACATTTTAGATGCTAAACCTATATACTAAATGTTTTTCTGTCTTGATTTTAATACTTTGCAGTATAGAACACAGCTTGTGTTCTATACTGCAAAGTATACAAATTTAGTATACGAATCACATAATTTCATTGGCCTAATTCAAGGCATTTTGGAAGTATTTGGTCCAAAAACAAATATGCAGACAGAAATATAGTCATAATTCCAAAAAAGCATTAAATTTTACTAACTCAATGTTTTTATACCTCCCGCGATTCAGACGCTCCGACGCTTCAAAACTCCGACTTCGGAAGAAGTTTTTGACAATTATAATATTTTCTTTTTCTGTTTTTTTTTCCATTCTAAGAAATATAAAGCTTAATTAAACAATAACCAAATTATCCATTCAGATTGTTTCTACATTATGATATGTCTATACCCCTAATAAACGCGCACTTTTCAGATATGAAATCAGTTCAGTCTTAAGATCGCTCGTCAGTGGTTTCTACATGAGCAGACAAACACAACAGAGTTTATTCTGCTCCACGTAACCCATCTTTAACACTTTCTCTTATATTTAATCTACTGAAAGATATCTATTAGAAATTCATAAATTCTGACTCAATTAGTCAATTACACAATTCAAAACAATCATTAGTTATATCCTCTTAAAGATAGACGAATATCCTTTCTTAGGGCATTAAGTTATTCATTGTTTTCACAACATTCCTGTTAGGAATGCATGCCAAAAGTAATTTATTCATCAGTAGAAATATTTATTAAATTAAAAAATTGATTTTTATGTCGAAACATTCCACACAATTATAAATGCTCTTACTTTGTTTTTACAAAATTAACACTAGTAATAAAAATAAAGCTTCAAGTGAAACAGCGTTATCATAGACAATATTGGAAAAAAACTCGTTATATATTAAAAAATAAACATCACATACATATTATGATTTTGCAATGTTATCTTCTCATGATCAGTCAAGGATGAATAGCAGATAATAAATTATTCATTTCCTTCTTCTTTCTCCCTTTTCTTGCATTCTTTTCTCTCACCAAACCCCAAAAATTACATCTTATTCGATATCAAATCAAATATATACACGGATATTTCAAAAATATTATAAAATGAGAAGACTCAATTTAAATAGAGAAAGAAATTTTGGATAATGCTCAAATAACTTCAACAGTTTCATATTCAACCCCCAAAGAAGTACGAAAAGGTTAATGAATATTAATGAATAATGAAATGTTTTAATGAAATGAAATGTTTTCAATAAAATAAGGTTACTACGTCGATATGGTTAGTTTAATCTCAATTCAAAAGCGCCATTGAAAAGATATTTCACAGCCAAATGCCTATATATTAAATAAAATTTCTCTAGTTTTGAAAAGTGTTTTCAAAGTTTTAAAAACATCTACATTAATTAAAAACTAATTAAGAGAATTTTTTCAATAACTTCAGAGTATTATTGAGTAAAATCAATCAAAAATTACCTTAAATCTTTAATAAAAAGGTTTTTCCCTAATACTTCTTCCATTTCTGGACATTTTTTCAATTAAATTTTAATGAAATTTTAAATTAAATTATAATTACAAATTTCAACAATACATTTTATTGATGTAATAAAATTAAAGACGTTGCTATTGTTTTATATTTGTGCGTTTTAAATGTGATGAAAAGTATGGTTTCTCAACGCAAATTTTAGGTTAAAAATGTATTTTCTTTTTAAATAAATTGACAATGAATACGAAATAAAGTTTTCATTCATTCATTGGCTGTTTTTTTAAAGTAAACGCTAAAGTAAATGGAAAGAGTAAGAATTACTAACCACAAAATACAATGGCTGGCGCAATCAAACCAGACATTAGCAATTCTGACTAATCATGCTTTAAACATATTCATCATACAATGTCTTGGATCACATCTCATTTTTTTTCTCCTCAGTCTCTTTGAATTCACATTACTTATGTATGTAGTTTTTAAAATTATATTTCAATTAACAGTCTCTTAAAAGAAGAAGGACACACGGAAAAAGTAGTCTCAAATAGATACTTCTACTTGTGTACAACCGACCACCCCACCATCACTAAAGAAACCGGGTGGCTACATCCACTATTGCAATAAAACTAAATAAAACTGTCTTTGCAATAAAATTAAATAAGAAAAATGAAAGGAAGATATATATAAAGGAATGAGAAAGGATGTAAAAATGAATACAAGTTTAATTCAATCAATCTAGAAGAAGATAAAAGCCAATTAATTCTAATATATCAAAAACAATGCCTATTACTATATTGTATTAGGCTTGATAAGAATATGGTTTTGTATGCACTTTAAAATTTTCTTCTTAAACAATTCACAAAACTGTACAACAGTTTAGTTAATAAACTATGTTCTTAGTACGGCATAGTTTATTAACTAAAAGGTTATAATTCAATTAATTCAATAAAAAATGGAATTAAAGACAAATATATATATATATACAAAAATCAAGTTAATAGGAAAAACAAATAAACCAAATAAAAAAATATAACAAAATATAAAAAAGAATCCGGACTGAAGACCCTCAGGCAGGGATTCAAAAAAAGGGATTTTTTCTGTTAAGGAAATGCAGACAATGAAATCTAATAAGGATTCCTCGTGACCCGAAAATCCACTGAAATTAGGCCCAAGAGATATACCATTTTAACAGAAAGGAAAATACAAAACAACAAATGAGAAGAAAAACCACTAATAAGTAAAAACACAATAACAAAAAACAATAAAAACCAAAATACCATAAAATAATACTAAAGAAAAACGAAAAAGCAAGAACATACCATCAACAGTCAAGGAAATTTTAAGATATCGATTGTGATTCCCGCTTATTAAAAACACATAGCTAACGGTAATTTAGGTAAAAATTGTAAGCTCCCAGCGCCATCTACTGAGTGATATAATATGCAAGGAAAGTTCTATTTTTTATTTAAGCAAAAGGATTAATCCCAAACCATACCTTGTTTAATTAAAAAATTGACATAACAGTGATTTTTAGGAAATTCATTTTTAATTAAATTTTTAATGAGGTTGGTTGATGCTTCAATATAGGAATTTTTATTATTGCAAACCTTTTTGATCCTGTTAACTTGTGAGAAAAATAGATTTTTGAAAATTTTAGAGTTTAGATTGGAATGGTAGTTACATAGTTGTGTTATTTAAAAGTTGAATTCATCCCTTTTATCGTATATACCAACTATTGTTTTATCATTATCAATTTCGATTTTTAAATCCAGAAAGGTAGTCTCAAGTTGATTTTTATTCGTTTCTGTTAGAATTAAATCTTTTGGATAGCAATTAGTAACAATATTAGTATTGTCGAAGTTAATCAAAAGTAGATCATCAATATATCTCCACCCGTTTATTAAATTATATTTAATTACTTTTTTCTCATAGTAATGTAGCAAAATATTAGCTAAAGCACTTGAAAAAGCTGTTCCCATTGGAATGCCCTTAACTTGTTTATAAAAATTAATACCATTAATAATGTAATTTTCAGTAATATTAAAATTACATAACTCAGCCAGTTATTTTTAGGAATGATATTTTCATTTAAATATTCGTCATAGATAAAAGTGCAGACTTTTATTAATTTTTCATGAAGTAGATTAGTGTATAAATTTTCGAAATAAAAAGTATTAAGTTTATTAATGTTGTTATCTTTAAGAAAATCCAGAATTTCTTTGTTACGAGAAATAATAAAGTGTTCTTCATCTTTTATTTTGTCCAGGATAATTTTTAAGTATTTAAAGAAATGTTTACCCGTATAGTAATTATAACTGCCAGTGCTACAGGTCACGAATCTGAATTTTAATGGATTTTTATGAAATTTAACTGTTGGGAATAAATAAGGATAGTTAAGAGAACAAGTCTTAGTTTTGATTTCTTGAAAATATAATCTTGAAATTTAGAAATTTTACAAGAGTTCCCATACCAAATTTTCAGACTTTCATACAATCGGTTTCAAAGGAATAATATCTTTTCCATCTTTCCGTGGCAAATCTTTTTCGATAATATCAGAAGAAAAAAATAAGTTATAACTATTACATGCTAGTGAATATATCTATTTGTTAAAGGTTGAGCGGAAAAAATATCGCAAAATTTCCGCAGCAAATAATATCACTCTTTTATAGAAAAGAATAAATAACTTTAGAGTAAATGTTCTTTTTTCCCCTGAATATTGAAAAAAATAAATAGAAACAGAAGATATTATAACTTAAAAAAAAGAACCATTTTGGAACAGAATCCTTGTAATCGTTTACTTTTTTTCTCTATCTTATAAAATGATAAGAGAATAAGAACTGAAAAACTTCGTTTTATTTTGGCCTCTTTGCATGTTTCTTATATAAAAACTTTTTT
>JAPMOR010031593.1:95843-115232 GCA_026543865.1 Argiope aurantia | reverse complement strand
TTGTATGTGCGTGTGTGTGTGTTTATATATATATACTTCGTTCAAATGTATTATGATATGCATGTTCTTGATTTTAATTATAAATGTGTTATTTTATTCAGTTTTTAAAGTTTTTAAAAATTTTTTTTAATAAAAAATATTTTCAATCCTAAAATATTGTAAACAATATTTTTTGTGCTTTTACTATTGAAAATTAAAACATAGTAACGATATATATTTGGAAATAGAATTCTCCAAAATTAAAAATGTTCATGAAAAAAAAAAAAAAAAAAAAAAAAACAGAAAACAAACAAAAGTAGAATTCTTGAAACGAAAAGAATTCTTGAAACTAGAATTGAAAGAATACTTGAAATCAGAATTGGAAAAATTCTTGAAAGTAGAATAAAAAAGAAATAAAATTCTTTAAATAGTTATCGAATAGTTTCAAATATCATCAAATGATGAACTAAGAAGTAAAAATGGTTTATTCGATGAATAACTCATAAAATTTTAGCGCAGCATCCACATTTATGGCAAAATGTTGGGGACTGTAGATTTGCCGTCATGCAACCACATGGAGAATGAAGCAAAGCACAGTGAATTTTTTTTTGAAATCAGTTGTTTAATAACTGAAAAATAAAAATTCAGTAACTAGATACATGAATCGGATTCGCCATTTTATAAGAAGTCATTAATAAACTACTACTATAAACAAACAAAAATAGTTGAATTTATTCAAAATAAAACTGAACGAATTATGAAAATAAATTTCTATATTTTAGACAACTCCAAACTTTAGTACCTCTATCCTGAGACACATTTAAAGGACGGTAAGCAAAGAAAAATTACGCATTACTATATTATTAGATTTTTATTTCTTAAGAATACTGACGGGAAGAAATATTATAATGCTCCAGGAATGAATTAAATATTACTTTTAATGTCTACTATTACTTAAAAAATATTTATTTATTTTTATATTTGTTGTGTTATTAATACATGATGATTGATTGAATGGTTTGATTCATACTTGGATTTTTTTTCAGGTTTTTGCAAATTTATTCCTAGGCAAAGTTATTCTCTTTATACTACTGTAAAGAGAGGTAGCTACTTCGGAGTTCAAGGTATCCACAAAATTATATCCAATGGCATTTTTTTCTGGGTATTTCTATTATAAAAATAAAATGTAGAGATTACAATTATCGTATTCTGTTTGGCATGAAAATCTCTTACATTTGAATAGAGTTGAAGTTTAAGAAAAATTTGTTTCGTGAATAGATTTACAAATTTCAGCCAAAGCCACCCCTCGTGACAAGTGATTTTCAAATCAAGACTTTTGAAATCTTATTATAGCCGCATTTGATATAACCTTTAATTTTATATCGAAATGATATTTTTCTTTCCATATATTCTTCATATTTGTTATTATCTTTATTTGCTATAATATTTGTTTATTATCTTTTCATCTGCACATAAAGTACATATTAATCTTATATTTTTATGCCGAATTGAAATAAATTAAATGACTTTGTTTGAAATGTGTTTATATATATTATATAATTTTCAATGAAAAGTATTTTTCAATTCGGACAAGTGTCACTTGGTCTACCTTATTTGTAAACCAAGATCATTTTTTATTTTATATTTTAACATGTAATAATTATTTATAAAATATAAATTACAACTAAGCTGCAATCAATATAAATATTATAATTTTTTTTGAAATACAATGACTCTAACGTCATAATTAATTACTTCTTATCTGATTATTATTTGATTCATGATTGTATTTGATTCTTTACTTGATTTAAATCGTTTTTAGTTGAAGGAATATGCAAAACTGACGACTTTTGAATTAGATCCAGGGCTAACATTATAGTGATTATAGTATATGGATGATATAATTAAGTAGATATGCCAAATATATTTGAAATATAACTATATTGAGTTTAAGATGCATTTGCATATTATCCTGAATAAAATTACTTTGAATATAACACAATTGTTGGGAAAAATGCTATAAGTTATATGCTGTAATGCAATTGTTGGAAAAGATGCTATAAATTAGTAAGTAACATTAATAAAGAACAAGAAAATTATAATGAATAATAGAAAAGTACATTTCATATGCTTTTGAACGTAATTTTAATTTTACTTATAATGAGAAACACAGTTCTAAAATATTAAAAAAAGAAAAAATTGCAAATTTTAAGAAGATTTTAATTATCTTAATAAGCTTGAGAAATTTTAATGCGAATATAAATGAATATGTTTTTGAAATTTCATGTATTCTAGGAAAGTTACATTGTATTTCTCTTTCATATGAAATTTCTTTATACAGGAACTTGAAGATAAATACCTTAATATATCTTAAAATTAAAATGGATGTAAGTTTAAAATATTTATAAAAACTAATATTTCCTCCTTTAAATTAAAAGCTTTTACAATTGTATTTAAATGCAGCAAATGAAAATTATCTGTAAGAAATATCTTGTTTTTAACTCTTTGATCATTAACATCGAAAAGAAATAATCAAAAACAGCTTTTTCAATAACAAGAAAAAAGAATTACTAAAACAAAGAAATAAAATTTTTAAAAAAATAGTCGATGCAAAGAAATTAAAGCCTTAAGAATTGTAACCTGAATTCTTCTTAATTATGAACAGAACTCTCTTTAAATAAAATATTACAAAAACAAACCCTTCTTTTGAATTTCTTCGTATTTTTAGTTTGGTTCTTCCCATTCTTTAAATTATCGTTTGAATCTTTTTGTTAAAGAATCCACCCGATTTAGCAAATTGTTTTTCTTCTGACAAAAAGACAAATATATTCTGATAAAAAGAAAATATTTTTTCATTATTCTGATATTCGTTGGAATATAATAACAGTTAAGTTGACTCCCAAGTTTTTCCACTTCTTTTTCTTTTAATTTGCTTTGAGAGAGAGAAAGAGAGGTTACAATTTTCGTAATGATGACTATAAACTTAAATGACAAAGGACCGATCAAATGCTGGAAGTAATGGCAGATAGAAATGTTAAAAGGAAGAGAAAGATTTAAAGTAAGGTATAGCTCTAAAAAAATAAAACTGTGTCGTAAATGGGAAAAAAAACTGATACAACATTACTTTTATTAAAATTTAGTTCTCCAATGTTTCTAATCTCTATTTGGATTCATTAAGTGAGAATTTGCTGCATATAAAACAGAATTCAAATATTAGGTTTAATAAATCTTTCTTTCTCCATTTCCTTTCTTTAAAATATCTAATATTCTGAGATGTTACTTATTTGATAGGATTTTACAAAGGACAAAATTAAACTTTTATGGCAAAAAAGAATTATTTTATCTGAGAATTTGGCTTTAAATGGCACTTGGAAAAAATTAGAGAAAAATTGGAATTGCATTAGAGATATATTGTTAAATCGCTTTTATAGCTTCTACCATGTAATTTTTTAAAACTAAATGTGAATGTATAATAGGATATACGCGTTTTCAAAATAGAGTGTGGTAACATAAATGCAGATGGGAAAAAAAACAATTTTTCTTCAAAATATGCTGGTTTATTAGTAGTGTTAGCTACTAAAAATCTAGTTGGAGCTAGTTATAAAACACAGAAAATTCGAACCTTTTGTAAATTTAAAAAAAAATAATGAGCAAAAGTATGCAATTGGGCATAATAAGAAAGTTTATTTTTAGTATGGAATTCGAAGAGATATAAATAATTCAATATATAATATGTAGACAATAAAGCGTTAATTTTTAGGAAAGTATACTACCAAATTAGGTGTAAAGATAATTCATATTTAGAACTACGACAGTTGAAAACATGAAAGAAACATAAGCGTTTTTCGAATGGTAGATTCATTAGAATTTTAGATGCCATTTGTTGTTATTTTGTATGAATATTTTGAATTTCATAAGAAATCAAATCAGATTAGAGTACAAAACAACATGAATAAAGTGGAAGGGGATGAAGAATCGCATTCATAATCCAAATAAGTCAATCGTGCATCATCATTTAGCATCACATAGATGGCATTTGCAATATAAAGCAGTTTTAAACAGATTAAGGGGGGGGGAGATAAAAGTATATTTCTGATTAGTAATAATTCTGCCTTAATCCTGATTCTGCACAGCATCATTTGAAGAGAACTTTGAAGTTTTTATTGAACTTCCAAGAGAAAGACCGTTATGACGATCTAAATATCATGTTCTGAACAGGCATGATTTAAGATCATTGCAAGCATTTCCTTGCTTCAAAATTTGTGTTTCCTCAGTCGATGACTTTCTATTCATTTGTTAGGATTTTTGGGAAATAATACACCTTCAGATCTTTTTTTTTATGATTATCGCTTATTTAGGATTCAACTAGGTGGTATTTATTTTCAGATTGAATATATTAATTGAATGAAATTGTCATCTAGGTATGCAGATTGTTCGAAATGCTAGGTATGCAGAAACATGTTTCGAAAGGTTATTGAATGTTAGTTGAAATCTACCACTACCTCAAAAAATAATCCAGATGCTAGAAGAAAGGTTGTTTGGTGATGGAATTCATTGGCACAGGGACTCAGGATCTTTTTCGGTGGTATTTTATGTTAGGACTGCATGATTGTGTAAACAGACAGTATCTTATATTAGGACTATTATATGTTCAATGAAGTTTTAAAAATGCTGGATATTTCTGATAAAAAGGACAGCTGTTTTGTTGATCATAAATTGTATTATAAGATATAATGTTTCACTATCTAAATGTTTTTCAATATCGAATTTCATTAAATGCATCAACTGATTACAAAATATACAAATTCACTTATTATGTGCGATTATGTGTATTTTCAGTGTTAAATTTTATAGTGCAACACAAAGTTAAGATTCTTTTAAGATAAGGTCTTAGAAGAATGAAAAAACAGCAATTTTTTTTTTCTTTAGAAAAAAACAATATTTTATGCTGAAATTTAAATCAGGTTTTTATGGCATCTTGTTAATAGTGATTCTATTTTACACAATATAGATCGCTATTCATAAATAGTTAAATTTCGTTCCATTTTCGAATCTTAAAAAAAAGTTTAAAGTTATTGACTTATATTTCAAAAACAGTCAGGTAGCACCTCAATATCCAAGTCATCATCACTTCAGTCTCCAAGTTTCCTCAATAAAACCAGTATATCAGAAGATTTAACACATAAGCTTGCATATGCGCTGAGATTTAAAAGGAACTCGAACTTTGTAACCTCCTTTTCCCTCCCCCCCAAATAATAAACTATTATTCACCCGGAAACGGCTTTCATTTAAAAGAGATTAATTAAATAATTTAATTTTTTTATTATTATTTCTTAGTCAATCAATAATTTTACTCAAAAACGAATAAATGTTTGTAAAATAAATACATTTGAAAAATTTATTAATGGACATTTTTAGATATAGCGCAATATAGGAATCTAATGACTTATAGGGCTTACAATGTTTACTTTAAATAGAGATAGAGAAAATAAAATGACCAATTAAAAAAAAGAAATTGATCAAATGGAATATAGGTGAGTATTTGGAATATAAAAGAGTAAAAGCAGGATGTTATTAATAAATATATATGATAACCATTAAAAAAAATGTTTGGAAAAATAAAATTGAAAACATTTTTTGAGAGTGCCTTAGAATTTTTCTTAGTACATGAAATTGTTTTCAATTTTGTATTCAGTTATTCTGGTATTGATTTACCGAAAAAAAGTTAAAATTTTTATCCATAAACTATTTTACTAAAATATTTTAAAACATGCATATGAAAGAAAATAAGAAATTCCCACTTTGTTTTTGTTTTTTCAAGAGTTTTCATTGTAAATCTTTATTTTCTGAAAAATAATTTAAACACAAAAGAATCTAAAAATTTTTAAAAGAGTGAAAATAGAAAATTCTTGAAAATGTTTTAAATGTGTTAGAATCTGCAAAATTTATTAAATATTCCTTTTATATATTTCATTTCTTATGAATAAAAAAAGATGCCATTCTATATGCAAAAATCATTTATACTGACACGTTTGGAATTCATGAGGGATTTATTTTAGAATTAAAAAAATAGTGATATCCTATTAAATTTTTTATGACATCAAATTCATTCAGTGAACGTTTAAGAAAAATAATTCATTATTTTTTACAAAGTTACGAATATTTTTTATAAACATTTTTTAAAGAACATCTTCTTGATTTTCACTTTTAAGCCTGTTTTGCATAACTTGTTTATTTTTCCAGATAGGAATGATGTTTACATGCATCAACTTTCAGCTTCTATAGTAACTTCTACAGCATGAACTACTTCTAGAAAAACATTAGAATAAACATCTATTCATATTTAAATATTATGAAACACTTTTTTTTACAATCTCAAAAATATGCCATTTGGGATCTGTAAGTTGAATTTTGTTATTTTAGGTTCTTTATTATATTGATTTTTTTAAAGCAATTATAAAAAATGAAATAATAAATTGATTCTTCACCTAAAATTACGGATAGTCTGTCTATTTTTATAAGACTGCTAATTCCTAATATTTCATGTCTCAACAATAATTTATAAATTATAAAGCATTAATGCAGTGCAATATTAAAAAATTCTCCAAAACTAGAGGAGGAAAGTTACCAAATTCGAGCTTTGCTTTGCAATATTTCCTTATGAAAAATTTACTTTCAAGATTTCTTTTATTTACATTTCGAAAAAATCACAAAACTTTTATTTAAAAAAAATAGAAGTCTATTTATGCATCGTTACTCTTGCCATCATCAAAACACTCAAATTTATTTCCTTTCTGTGGCATTGCATAAAACTTTCTATCATAATGTCATGAAATAGCAAAAAAAAAAAGCATTCAAGTATTGTGATAAAAAGATGCAATTATGCTCTGGTAATGACAAATTGAAATGGATTGGTAGCGTGTGGCATTGCGATTACTTCTCCTCACAGTGAAGAATATTTATGCGTAATGCAGACATTTAATGTGCTTTAAGAGTTCAGCTGCTTGTTTTGATTACATTTATTCAGTGAAGTAATATAAGTGTTTTGACAATCAATTATGTTACTCGTCATGCTTTTCGACTTCCACCATCAAAGCAAAGTGGAAAATAATTTGTGATAAAATTCGATAATGCTTATTATTTTCTTGCAAATTTCCATTATTCATTTGTCAAAATTCATGTTAAAAATCGATTAGTTATATATTTATGATAATCAGTTTTGTTTAAGTAAGAAAATCTTTTCTAAATATTTTTGTCTAAAAGTATTTTGAAATTTGACATTTCAGATGATTATTGAAAGATTCTTTAAGGCACTTGCATTTTTTAGTCTGACAAAGTCTCTATTCTGATTTTTTATATATATATAAAATGACAACATTCTTTGACTTTAAAAAATATTCAGTAAATATAATAGACGTTAAATCTAAAACCGCTAGCAAACTTACACATGCGGAGAATAGAATGGAATTGAAGTGGGTTAATTTAAAATAAAAAAAATTAGAAAATCAGTTATATATTTATATATGTATATATATATATATATATATATATATATATATATATATATATATATCATTGTCCTGTATTGCACAGTCCTTGTGATGAAATTCATATAAAAAAATCTTAACTTTGTCAAACAGCTCAATTTTTTACTGAAAGGAATTGAAGGAATAATTGAATTATTCCAGAAATAATTGATAGGTGAATTAATCAGTAGAGATTGATTTGAGCAATTCTCAAAATAAAGAAATTTTTCGGAAATTGCTTAGAAATACATAACATAACACTTTTATATATTCACAAGTAGAATAAAGGTATGTTTAAATTTGAAAATAGGAATGTTTTTATAAGTATTATTTAAAAGACAGCGATAGAGGTAATTTTGTTTTTGTTGCTTTATCAAAATGGTTGTCTTCAAACAGAAAATTTTTTCTCAATGTATCACCAAAAATCAATTGAACTCAATCAAAATTCGTAACTACTGAATAAACTGTGATATCATTTCTAACGCAACGGTCTGAATTCTTGTCTGTCTTGCTCAGACAGAAATCTTCAATTGAATGCACCAAATACTGTAAGTTCAAAATGAATCATTTTGTTGCTTTTAAGAGAGGGTTTACTACAACAATTGCTGAAATTTTTTACAAAAGAATACTTTTAACAGGGGATAAAAAGATTTCACGACGCTTTTTTTTTCTTCTTATTTCTCGGTCTTCACTTTTTTTTTTTTTTTTGCTTTTATCTTCTATTTGATACCACTCATTTATTTCTGTAACTTCATGAATATTAGATTTGTTTCGCCGTCTCGAAGAAAAGGAAGGAGAAAATTTACACTCAGGTTTTGAATTTTAATGCAAACCTTTTTGCAGAACCTGGGCGCTGCTTTTATTATATGCATAACTTCTCAGTCCTCGGCGCTTATTATAAGGAAGCGAATGCTTTATATTGTTATTTTTTATTGTTTTCCTTGAAAGCTTTACCGTTTTGTTCCTAATACAGACATTGGTCTCGATCTTAATCAAAAGATGAGATTTTCCATTTTGTTGCTGCCGGAAATATTCCATTTGAATAAAGCAATGTATGTAAGAAAAATATTGGAAGAAAACATTACAATGGGTGTTCCATTTTGTTTTATGGCTGCAGGGACTATTACATTTTTGATGCTTCACTTTGATCCCACCATCAGCATTCTTTCTTTTACGGGTTTATTGAATATACTTATCTCTTGCAAAAAAAGTTTCTTGTAAAAACTTATATTGATTTAAACATACATGAAAATTTTACAGTTGAAATGTAAAATTATTAAAATGAAAAAAATGCATTTCGTTAAACATGAAAGCATTTGAGATAGCTTATATTTTATTAAAACAATTTAAATGCATTAGATTAACAATTTAAAGGCATTAGATTAACAAATACATCAAAGGGGAAATCATTTATAGTTTTTTTAGAATGAAATAAGTTAAAAATAATGCTGGAATAAACGGAACTTATGTACAATTACATGGTAAGCATAAGTAAGTATGCTATTCGCCATTTGCATTCATTTATCATTTCACAAATCACTGTTGTCTGGTATTAGATTTTGTCTTGAAGACCAGATTCGAAACAAGCACCAATAAAAAGAACAGAAAACAGAGAAGGGATTATTCACTTTGGTGGTCGTTTCGTTACTTGAGCATTTTTGAAAATTATAATTGTTGTAAGTCCATTGTTCTTATGTAAATTTGAAGAAAAATATTAGTCTAATTAAACTAAACTAAACTAATTCTACAAGATGTGCAATGGGCTCAAACGAATTGACTAAACGTATTATTTTGATTGATTATTTTGCACACATGATAGATAACCAAAATCATCTGTAAAAGCAACGTGGAGCAAATAAGGGTAAGGATAACAAATAAAGATATTTATTCAAAACGAAATTACTGACAGCAAAAACAGCCAAGCGTGCACAAGAACAGAACTAATTCTAAACAGACGTACACGAGCAGAAAAGGGGTTGTAGACAACTGTAAGAGCACAAAATGCTCAAATAGAACTCCGCAAGAAGAGAGTCTTCACGTCCCTCCAAATGTTTCTATTATTCACTGACTACTCGCTTCAGCTAAATATGACTATCGACTCACTACTATGGTGATTTAACATAGATTGCTTATTGAGTTCACGACTAAATGCTTTTTCAATACTCAGACTACAAGACTCAGTATACAACCCAATACTTATCTCCCTAACTGCTTAAGCTCAGAGCAATTGACTGACTCCAGCTACAGAACAATGTAGATGGGGTGTCTAGCCCGACAAGGGCCTTATTCGCGGTCCATGCATTCCTGTTAGAAGGTGAATGACGAATGAATTGTCTTGAACTGAAGATAGTTTTTCTCTTGCTGTGGAGAATTGGTTTTTTAAAGCTTCTGAACCAAGGCAAAGAAGGTTCTAGAAATACGGTCATAAATCACCAAGAGGACCAATCACTAAAATTCTTGAAGACTAAAATGTTCTATTTTGTCATAAATGTCGCGGGTCATTGATCCAACATTCGTACAGCATCTCTCAATAATTTCAATACTTCTGTCTTACATTGGATTCACGGGAAAAACATTACAATGTGATAAGGGGTTTTATATTTCTCGGTTGTTGTTTTTTTTTTGACATTTTTTCAATTTTAATTTTGTTTGTGTGTATTTTGTTCAATCTTTTATTCTTCTTGTTAAAAAGTTTACAAGAAAGATACATCCTTTTAGCTACTGGGAAACAGGAAAATAGAAAACGGTATTTTCCTTGATGAAATTTTTGCAATTACTGTTATTGATTTATCTATCATTTACTGTCAATTCTAAATACTTAGTTTCTATAATTCTAAAACAACTAAAAAACTTCAAGTGGCAGCTTTACTTTTCGTCTTCATGATTAAACAAAAGTTTCAGTTTTTTGCAATTTCTATAAATTATTTATTTAAATTAATATTTGTTCGTTAAATTAAGATCGATCAGCAATACTCACCATAGTAAGGCAGAAGTCAGATAAAACAAAGAGCGCGGAAACGCAGTCAGAGATGCGGTACCTTCAAAATGGAATTTGACTGAAATTTAGCTCAACAAGTACTTATTATATCAGAGTGGTTGCAGTTTAACATTAGCTCCAAATTAATCTATAGGTGATTCTATAGGAAATAAGATCTATAGAAATCTGACACTGAGATTCTGATAATCAATTTTTTTACAATCCATTTAATTCAGATGTTTATGTTGATTTAAAGTTCAAACTTATGCTTATGTAAGTTTAAATATTTTATGAAAGATAATAAGCATATTACTATTATATAAGTAATTTATTTCATAGAATTAATTTTTGAATTTTTGATCCTACTATCATTCAATTTGGAATTTTCTCCAGCTAAACAATTCAGTCATAATTTCTAGCTAATTCCATATTTATTAAAATGTTTTTCGTATTGCATGATCACTTATTTATAAAGATATAAAAAGTATAAATCACTTAGAGAATTGTCTTTTTATATTATATAGAATAATTATGCAACTATTGGGAATATTCAAGATATCCGATTCAATTATGCAAATATTCGAAATATTCGATGGGTGCTATATTTCGATTTACATGAAATAGCAATATTTTATATATAAATATAAGATGCTTGATAAATTAGTGACAGCAATCTGAACGATTATTTGAACGCTCTTAACTATTTAGATGTTCTGAAAGGCAATTGCTCAAATAAGTTACAATGGATGTCACAATGTTATTCAAAGCATTGAAGTATACAATATGTAATTTAGGCTCCCATATAGTTCTAACAGACAATATATCATATACGTTATTTCATTCCTAATCATACTAAATATACATATTTTATGGATCGACTGTGATATTCTAGCTTACATACATTTGTATATATAGCACATTGTTAAGGCCTATGTATAAATAATTTATACCATATGTAATTTATGTAAAGAAATTAAAAATTCAGTATTGATTATTTTCTATTTCGATATCTATTATTAAAAAGTCATGTTAAGAGAATTTTATTACAAATTAACTACATTTTGCTGGTTGTTTTCGCATGGGATTTATGCTCCATTTGACATCGCAAAATGCATGGAGAAAATGACTTTTTAGATAAATAGATAATAATAGTTGTAGGTAACTTAATAATGTATAAGAAAATATTTATGTAATAAACAAATTTAAATATTTTAAAAAATATTTAACTGATTCTATAATGTTCTATGATAATTTGACATTTTAAATATGTCGGTAATATATGTGATGAATTTTATTATTTTTGTTTTATATGTTAATTCATGAAGTATGATCAATGGCATTTGATCATAAATATTTTATAGCATCCTTAAAAATTAAAATTAAATTCTAACTTTAAAAATAGCGATAAAATGTAAAATTATTAAAAAGAAGAAGAAAAAAATTAATAATAAACTATTTAAATCATACTCCTTTTACCCGGTATACAGAGCCAACAAACTTGCATCACAAATTATATGGAATTCAGAGAGAAGTCAATATAAAAGTTATAATTATGTAATAAAATTAAAATGCAATTTAAGATAAAAAAATAGAAGATTAGGTTGCTTAAAAATAAATAGGTCGTTTGTTTAAACCAGAGAAAAATAAATTATTTAAATTAATAAACAATATGTCTGACTTAGAAATGTTGCCAATGTTAATAAATGAAAAGTTACGGTCTTTACCCTAGTTTATTTAATATTATTAAAATGATAATAATTATTATTATATAATATTATTAAATCATATAGTTAATCAATAATATTTTGAAAAGGTAAGTTGTGCTAGTTAAAATATTACATTTAATAAAGTATTTATAAATAATTGATTCTTTTTTCAATTAATATTCAACATTCCATTTTATAATTGAGTTAAATAAAATGAAATATTGTTCCCAGAATTAAATCAAAATAGATAAATGGGAAGGAAAATATTTATGCAACACTACAATAATTATTTATTTTTGCATTTTATAGAGTTCTATTTATTATAGTATAGTGTAAAAATGTTTTTTTTAAATGATATTTATTATTTCTTATTCTTTATAAGCATTTAAAATTTTTATTCCTCACTAAATTTTTTTTATTTCTTAAGTATAACTGGTCTTAATATTCAGACTAATATATTACAAATTCAGTAAAAAGTTAGTTCATTTATATGTCTCAAAAAAAAAAAAAAAATAACGCTATTGAAAACTCTAATAATTGAAACATAGAATTTCACCCCAAATATAATTGATAATAAATATGATTATGTTTGAAATTAGTTTGCAGTTTCTTTATGCAAATATATATACTTTTCTTGAGTTTTTCTTTAAGTTGATTTTTGATAAGTTGATTTTTAGCTTCTCAAATTATTCTAATTATTTTTCATTATAATTATAACGAAATTAATGAAAAAAGAATAACAGCTAACTTATTCACCAAAATAGATGAGATAAACTAAGTTAAGGAAGAATATAGATTCATTAAATATGAATAAAATGAAACGATTTCACCATTTAAAAAGATCACATAAAAGTTTTTTTTTTTTTAATCTGAAGAAGATGCCAAGTAAAATTTACTTCTTATAGATTTGCACTGTTGTTGCATCAAAAAAAGTTACGTTTAATTTTCTATTCCAATGGTTGTACTAAGCTAATTTATATCTATACTTATAATATAGCACACTATGTATGTGTTTTTGTGTGTGTGTGTGTGTCGACGATCTACCGCCCTGACCGCTTGCTGTAGAACCACCAAATTTGGTATATATGTACCTTGGAGGTCGGAAATGTGCACCTTGGAATGATTTTTTTTGAACTTGTAGTTAGAATTCTAATTAATTAAAAATTAAACGAAATTTCGACGTTTTTCCAATACAACTTCCGAAAATATTACAACTAAAAATTGATTTTTACATCATTTTGAAGTTTAAAAAATAATCTTTTCAATTGCACTAATTTTTAGATCTATAAATTAAATTTCTATTTTTTACATCTTCGGGATTAGAGGCCTCTATCCTATACGCACGCACAGGATTTAGCTTACTCGAAAGGAATCTTCCCACAAGACGGGGATTTAGCATCGCTAAGAATTACTATGAAAAAGATTGCAAAAAAAAAAAAAAGTCCTAACGTCGTTATTTTGACTACCTTTTTAGATTATTAGTTCATTCATAATATGAGCCCATTCTTCCTCTGACAAATTGCATGTTTTTGCCATAATAAACCGAAACCAAGGCTTTCCGTAATAAAAAAAAGTGTGGGAAAAGTATCCAAAAGCTACGCAAAATATAATAGAACAGACGGTAAAATCCGAAAAGACTACTATTTTATAGTAATAGCAAAAAAAGAAGAAAGGAAAGAAGAAACGCGAATGATTCTATCAAGTGGAAAGTTAACAACTCAGCTCTGTTTATTTATATTTATCTTACTACCCCCCCCCCCCACAACAGTTGATAAGTAAAATATCAAAGTGAGGTTGAATATGAGCAAGCTGAAAATCAGGATAAATCAGGATACTGAAACTATACTTATTTAAAAAAGTTATGGACATACGGAGCAATCTAGTGGCGATTAAAAATTATTTCAGTTTAAAATACGCGAATGGATCACCATCCCATGAGTTCGATTTCCAGAAATGCACATGTGGTACGCCCGGTTGTGGTAGACGTTCACTGGTGATGCATATATGACACGCCCGTCAAGAAAGGGTTAATGAATTTTTAAAAATACAATTTAAGCCTATTTTTCAACAATTTAATTCGCACAAAATAAAAATAAAATTTAATCAGCAAAAGCATGGCAAAAAAAAAAAACATTTATCAACGTATTCCCATCACATTTGCAAAATCTCTCATTAAAAAATATAAAATATATAAAAAAAAATATATAATTTAAGCTGCAGTAGCTCGTTGTATGTAAATGGGAAAATTTTAAGTTTTATTGTCGCGTTGTCATATTGACAAACGTTCAAATTAAAAAAAATAAGTTAACTTTCCAATTTGAACATATAAAAATGTAATTTTCAGCACAAGTCTGTATGAAAGGAAATAAATACGAAACATGATATTTTTTTTGAAAAGTAAATTCAGGGAAACATTTCCTATGATCTTTTACAATATTTATATTACAAATTCCATTACACAGTTTTATTTAAGGCAAATATGGTTTAATATGTACATTTACTCTAATCAGAGCTTAACAGCTAATTTATAAACATCAGTAATAGATTTACATCAGCTTACAAACGGTCTAAATGAAATAAATAATTATATTTTATGTAAATGGAATCAATAAATGCTGATGAATTACGAATTTTAAATTTTTGCATACGTCTAATGCTGGGTGAATCATATTTAACAAAATATTCTTAAGACGCTAATATTTTAAATAAAAAGAGTTGCATTCCAATTGACTAAATCAGTCACTAAAGCTGACACTTTTATGAAAATTTCATTGCCACCATTCTTTAAAAACGATTGATTTTAGATCACTTCATCGACTGTCTCAAAGAAGTCAATCATCTTCCATAGTTTCACAAGAGTGATTGGCTTAGATTATGCAAATATCGATTGTTCCAATATTATAATATTCAAAATTTAATAAATTGGTCAGATTTTAATGCAGAAGATAGAAATGTTTATTTATTTATTTAAAAGTTGAAGTGTCAAGAATATTTTGCAGAATATGATTCCTTAGGACCAAAGGACTGTCTAAAATTTAAACTTCATAATTTTTTGAAATATATTTATAAATCGAAAAAATATTATTATTGATAGCATTTATATCCTTTTTAAAATAAAAGTAAAAAATGAATTTTTTTATTAAATCCTTGAAATTTTTGTAGAATAATTATTTGAGATATTATAAATTATGAAAATTATTCTGTAATTCTTCAATAACGAACGACTCTGCTTACCGTTCTTATATTTTTTAAGAAATACATGTATTCACTAAGAAACGCCTTTAAATTAATTGAACTTTCGTCATTTCCACTTTAATTTAAAATTTAATTTTACGAGTGAAAGTGGAAAATTAGAGAGGGATTCATAAAACAATGAACAGAAAGGCTTAAGGTCAACGTAATAGTATAAGGGAACAGTATGCCGAACAAAATTTAAAAATTAAAAATATTTTGCTGAAAAACCTATTATGAGAACAAGTTACATAATATATTAACTAAATTTAGCGAGCATTAATACTGGCGAACGGCTGGTCGCCAAAGGCGTCTAGTCTGTTTTATATGACCAACCAGACAAACAGAACTGGAAGATGCAATGTTAAACTGAATCTGTACGGTAATCATAAAGATTTCTGATAGTATGATAACCGGAACATTAATAACACGAGCCTAAACTTACATTACATTGGATTTCATAATATTGCTTGAACAGATGTATATGTCATTTCTTTGTTCTTGATCAGAATCTCTGTGGTAAGAGAATACTGAAGGCTTCCTCTTACTTTTACAAATGCAATTTATTTTCCGCTATCTTCCTCAATATTTCAGAAAGTGATTGCTTTAAAAGAACTCTGAAGTTTGAGCATCGATCTCTTCTCGATCGAAATTATAAAGAGATGGTTCACTCAACTCATTTTAATCTTTTGTGTTTGTATAATTTCGATGATGGTGCACAAAAATTTAGAAATATCTGTAAATTTAAGATTCTAATAGAAATATCGCCTGAATTCCTGTATTTTACAGAACCTACATTTTTTTTTCTTGGAATTCGCAATATTCGTTGCTAAATTTACTGCCCTGGCCGATGTTATATACCTGGTATATACTCATATATTCAATATCTGTAAATCGCTCTGCTTTACTAAGAGACTAAATGTGCGTACAATCAGTAATACATTATAGTAATTAAACTTCACAAGCATACTAGATGGAAAAAATATTACCTGAATAAAAAAAAACTATTACCACTTCTTAGTAAAAATATGTTGATGTATTTTTTATTTATTTTCATTGAGCTTTGATTAAAAGATCTCTTGTAAATTTAAGCTTTTTCCATGAAAGTAAGAATATTATTCGAAGGATCTGAAAATCTTACCCAAATCAATTCACTATCCGTATTCAATGCAAGATAATAGAGCTAAATATAAATACTCTAAGCATGTGCATTTTCTTGTGAACACCCTTTCAAATGAAAGAAGAGAAGCTTCAATTACTCCTATTCATACATTCTAAGACTCAATGAGATACGAAAGAGGAATCTTATGCCTAGCCTTAATTTAATTAATTCCCGCTAATGCCAAGGAAAGAATGAGCTTTAGCGAAAAGTCAAAATGGCGTTTCGTCCGCGCTGATAAGGTCGCACCGTTCGGGAAATCAGTTGCCATTTTTATCTAAATGAGGGATTTTTGACGTCATCGTTCGTTGCTATCTAAACCTCTACTTAATGATGCACAAATCCAGGGATGATGGCAGAAAGATTTTGTTTGCCTTATCGCACCTTTTCGATTCTTTTTGTTCGGGAAGGGAGAATGGGAGATTTATTGATGCTGTGAACAAATCAAAGCACTTTAATGAAAAGTTGCAATGCGTATTTGACTGTAAAATAAAATTTTCAATTCATTAACTCTTCATTTTATCAGTTAAATGTAATTTCTTCCAGTATTTGAAGCTTAAAAGTGGTGCATTCCCTTTAAAAGCAATAGGAATTACATTATGTATAGTAATTTAATTTTTTAACTGTTCTTCAAGAGAAAACAAAATCTCCTCGCCCTCTAAAAGAACCATTTTGAGAAATATATTTTTGATGTTTTAATTATTTCTATTTAAGATTAATTTTTTTTTAATTATTTCTACCTAAGATTATTTCGATTTTTATAGAATATTCTAGTAGAAAATAATCCAATTGCAAATTCACACTTATTTCTCTTATTATGTACTTCACTTATATTTTATAGATTGAATATGATTTCGTTTTTTTAAAGATTTAATATTAACATTTAATCAAACATTTTATTAATAATCATCTTGTGATGTAAATTATTTTCTTTTGTATTCAATCTTAAAATATTTTAATGGAAACTAAAAATTCGTAAAAAATTGTACATTTGGAATTACATAGTCAATTTCAGTTTGATTAATAAAGTCAATATATAAATAAACATTTGAAGAATTCCTCTAAAGGTAAAAGTAAGTTTTGTTGAATTATTCTTCAGTTATCTACTAGGTCTGCCTTATTATAAGAATTCAGAACTAAAATCTCTGTATATCATTTTGCTAGTCAAGACTCTGTATATCATTTTGCCATTTAATAAAAAAATAAATATATAATCACCTAAAAACTAAATATATTCATTTTCTTATCATTAAAATAAGTTATTTAATTTTTTTGTTCTTTTCCTTATTAATGTTTTCTCTTAAATTTATTTTTTCAAGATTGAGAAATTACTTGAACATCTTAATTTTTTTCACAAGGTTGTATAAAATATTTACTGAATAATTGTTGATTTGTAAATGTTGATTTGTAAACTTACTGTGCTCGAGAAAAGTATAAATTTATCTGACAACTTGACACTAATAAAGCAAACATGTTGAATTCAAATTTCTGAATCTCAAGTTTTTAAAAGTGTATTTTAAAGACCATTAAATATGAAATAAAACAGTGCACTAATGCCATCAACAGTGCACTTTTTTGCTTTGAAAATAAAGCAAAATAAAAGATCTACTAATTCTTGAGTAAAACGCGAATGTATATCCTTAAAATGTTGTAAACAACCAGTAGAAAAATATTTTGGAAATTTAAAATATTGTATTTAAAGATAAATAATACCCAGGAAAGTCACTAGAATAAATAATAATACTAGTTATGAATGTGAGAATTAATAATAATATTTATTCATCATATTCATAACATGTATTAGTTCAAAATAAACGTATTCATCGATTTCGGGCAAGAAATAAAGACATGATGTCTATAACTAAATGCAAATATATCGAAATATTTAATATCAAAAGGCAGCAATTTGAATACCAATTCCAGTCATTTTCTTAAATTTTAATATTGATATATCTCAAATAAATTAATAAATTAATGATTTACCAGAAAAATTGATTTCGCTATTCTATATTGCCCCTTAAATTCTTCAAGAAAGATTTCTAGTTTTTGAAACGTAACTTTGCAGCGAATATCAAATAGTTGGTCTAAAGGATAACTGCTCAATGATAATATATCTGCTCAAAACACTCCGATAAGGAAAATTTATCAACTAAAGATTCTATTATTAGTACAGTAGGATTTTGGATTTATTTTTCAGTTGATTCCTTTGATTTCTTGTTCTAGATAAATAAGGTAGTTAAATACCTAAATTAAGTAATAGTGCCATGCAGAAACCACCAGAAATTTTGAGTAACCGAAAAATTTCCTTTCAGTATGGTAATTCTTGATAAAATTCATTAATTATGAATAATTTCAATATGTTAGGAAGCATATGCTTCTCTTCTTTATCCTTTTTAAATGACAATCATTGCTTTCTTTTTTGCTAATCGCTCTGAATATTAACTTTTCAACTGCTGATCAAGTGATTCCCATTTTGTCCAAGTCGATTTATCTCCTGAATGTCCTTATATCATGCTGTTTTTGAATAGCATATAATAATGGTGTGCTTCGATTTGAATTATTTGAACTTAATTGGAAACTTTGAATCTGAGCAATCAGTATCTATAGCATTTACAAAAATGATAAAATTAAATTCCTTTGCGAAATATTTTCTTAATAATAATGAGTGACAATGAATAGATCTGAAAAATGACAAATATTTATCAAGAAAAATACATAAAATATTCATCAAGAAAATACATAAAATATTCATCAAGAAAAATACATAAAATATTCATCAAGAAAAATACATAAAATATTCATCAAGAAAAA
>JAPMOR010031593.1:47602-83689 GCA_026543865.1 Argiope aurantia | reverse complement strand
TCCAAGTAAAAATAGTGCGACAAAAAACAAACCAACAGCCACATGTTCTTATTCCAAAGAAAAATGCAAAAAATATTCCGTATATTTCTCTATCTGCAGAGAAAATGCTGAAATTATGCAGGGAAGTTGTTTCATTGCTTTTGTTTCTGGAATATGGAGGCCAGAAACCGAGTCCAAAGCACACCTATCCGACATAAAGCACCGGTTCGATTTATAGCAAACTTGAATGTCGGCGAATTTTTCTTGCGTTGATTTGCATTGTTTTATGGGAGAGACATTTCTTCTGTGCGTTGGACTGTTTGTGAGAGGATTTGGAGAAAAGCCCGTTTGAGATATGTCTAGACCATTTGCCATCAAACGACGGTTTCCATGGCCGTTTATTATATACCTGTGAGTGAAACAACTTTTCAGTCAGTTTAATGCACTGTCACTTAGTTTATTTGTTGTTTTTCTTCCTGGAAATAATGGGCTTTTGACCAATGGCAGCGTAGTCTTTTGTTTGGCTCTAAAACTCATGGCTGAAAGCACAATATTTTAGATATATATAATGCACATTTTTCGTAATTATATTTTGAAATGTATTATTTCACAATGTAAAAGCACAATTAATACTTTAATCAGTTTGTTATAAATCGGTTAATGTTGTTTTGATCTTTTTCGAAACAATTAAAAATTGTCTCATTATGCATACAAAATCATAAAATTATTAACACAATTATTATTGGAAAAAATAATTTCAACAAAGAATAGAAAATGTTTCTGAACTTGAATTAAGTATATTTCACGTAATTTCTTAGACCAATTTTTTTAAACAGACACGCGAACATACGAATATACCCAAATACGAAATATACACAAAAGTGTCAGTTTTTGTTGTTTATTAATGATTATTTTTTGCAAGCACTACAATAACGAGCAAAATAATAGTATATGAAAGTTTACATACCACAGAATTTGTAATTTTATATATCTTTAAAAAAAGTATAAGTAGTTGCGAGAAATACAGGCAATCTTACTAGGCACATTAATGAGAATAAAGCATCCATTGAAGAAATTGATCAACATCTGACTATCATGGATTAATAGAATCCTAAGTTAAATAATTCGTCCTGAAACAGCTTAGCATAAATAAATCTTTGCAAAAAATAATAATAAAGCTTTATGAAAAACATGTCATACTCAAACCCAAGACAGGTTATTTTGCTAAGTAGGACAATTTTAACAAATATTATATTTTTTTGGCCAGTATATCTCACTACAGAGTTATATATATAAAAAAAACATAATGTAAAGCATGCGCGATTCCTACTGCCCAATAAAATAGATTATCTGTGAAGTTCATTGATGCAATTGACAATTAATTTACTAATAGAAAGGAAACAACTTTTCAGCTAGTCTAGAGCACAGATATTTAATTTGCTTATTTTTCTTCTAGAAATTCTGTGTTTTGAATGATGAATTCATAGACTATCATTTATCTCTAAACGTATGACAGAATGTGCAATATTTCAGATGCACGTTATAACTTTTCCTTTGAAATTTGCTTGCAACTTCATTACTGTGTAAGACAAAGGCATAATATTAGAAATGAAATAAAATGGAAGACGGCATTTGAGCCAGTTTAATGCCCTAGAACTTTGCCTTTCTTCCTAGAATTGATGTGTTTTTGTCAAATAACTGGCATATATTGTTGTTTGAATCTAGGTAGTTGTTGACGTGTGAGACGAAATGTACAGTATTTCAGATATGTGTTAGGAAAGGTGTTTCTTAATTACGCTCCAAACTGCACCTTTAAATAAAGTAAAGGTATGATTAATAGAAATAAAACAAAAAAGGGTACAACATTTCGGCCAGCTTAAAATGCTGCATTTTGTTCCACTTTTCCTACTAGAAAGAATAATGGTTTTTTCCCATCCTTTTTTAAATCTTAATGGTGGCTTAATAACATTTTTAATGCTAAATTCCACGAAAGAGAAATCTCAGACGAGTTCTGAGTGCTTTTTTTAGTAACCACAACTGTATTTATCAACGAACAAGCAAGGAAGTGATTACTAACTGAAAGAAGGCAAGAGATTAAAACTGAATGAATATATAAGATCACCTGAATTTGCATTTCGATACAGGACAGAGTATGTATTTTTGTGTTTTATACAATTCAATTGAGATATACATGTAATCTTTCTTATTCAAAAGGCTTGCCGATAGATTTCAACATTCAACCTTTTAATTTGAATTATTATAAAATAATTTTTTGTGAGATTCATTATATCGAATTTTAAATTTAAGAAAATTTTAATAAAAAAGAGAATCATTTTATTTAAATAATCCCTCGAATTTGTATCTTTTAATCAATATTTCCTTAGAAAGACGGCCGATAGCCTTCATATTAAAGCCGAGTTAAAAATGTATTATTCATGATGTGATATAAAACTTTTTCAAATCATATGTTTGCACTGTATCACAAATTTTAGAAGCAAATTTGAATTCTTACAGCAATACTTCATTTGTTACTTGAATATTTTTCACTTCTAAGAAAATTTTCAATTCCTACAGTATCAAATAAAAGGGGAAATCGTTTTTTCAAGCTTGCGTGTATTGTTGACAATAGATAGCTCAATATTTCTCGAGAAAAATATCCAGCAATATTTTAAAAATTAATCTATCTGTTTTTTCGGGAATCTATCGTGTGTGTATATAAAATACAAGAAATTCAACAACTTACGAGTATATAACGAAAACGAAGCTGAATACGACAGAAAGCTGCAATTCACAGTTAACAAAAAGCAACAGCAAGATATACAAAGACATAACACCTATCCATGACCCTAAGACTATAAGAATATGCAAAGACAGCAAGTAAAAAAAAAATGACCCATTTGTGAAGCTCAAATCCAGCTCTTCTGAGGAGTTCAGAAATCTGGGCTTGAAGATTTTTAGTATCTTCTAGCGTTGCATCACCTGACAGAATGACATCCATGTAAAAATCAGAACAAATCACATCTGCAGACTTAGGAAAGTCCTTTTTTTTTTCTCATCTGCTAAAGCTCTTAAGGTCCTGGTAGCCAAAAATAGTGCAGAAACTGTTCCATAGGTTACCGTAGACAGTTTGTAAATCTTCACTGGAGCATCAGCACTTGCTTTCCAGGCAATGCGCTGTAATTCACTTTGAGTGGGATCGATAAGTATTTGTCTGTACATTTTTTTAATATCTGCGCTAAATGCATATCTGTGCTTTCTGAATCTACTTACTATGGAAAAAAGATCTTGCTGAATAAAACCTCCATTTAGTAAAATGGATTTCAGAGAATATCCACTTGTTGTTTTTGCACTAGCATCAAAAACCACTCTTAAGGGAGTTGACATTTTCTCAGGTTTATATATCGCATGGTGGGAAATGTAATATTTCACATTGCTATAAGCTTCAATTTTATTCTCCTCCATGGGTTCTAAACTCTCATATTCTCGCATAAATTCCTTATATAAGGTTTCCATAGTATTATTTTTGTTTAATTTATTCCAAATGCCATTTAGGTGCTTGAATGCTGTTTCTTTTGAATGTCCTAATAATGTTTCGACATTTTCCTTTATGGGTAACTGAACTATAAATCTTCCCGTTTTATCTCAACAGCAAATCATTATTAATTAACCGTGACAATACAACAACACTCAGCCTATAACTTGCAACTGAAGAGAGGGCTGACATCGCTTGTTGTCATATCTAAAAAAAAATATGGATTTTCTAAAAGAATCCCAGATTTTTTCCCCTGGAAGATATATCTCCATAATTCTTATATTTTCTAGAAATATTTTTGGCATCAATATCGTCAAATTATTCGCAAAAGCAAGAAATCTTTGAGATCCATTTAGCATCCATTATGAATATCTGGAAATCACTCTTTTTAACTATAATATTAATATAGAGACAAAGAGACTTAAAAGAGACAAAATAACTAATTATCATTTCATAGATTTACTAAATTTAAACTTAAATGCTATGCAGTTCTTGGTAATCCTACCCTAATGTTTCTTTCTCTTCAGAAATCAGATGTTAGAGCAAAATATATTGTTTTACGATTTAAAAAATAGATGCATCCAATATCCGTATGGTTTGAATTTATAACTCTTTGCTTTTGACTGTTATAAACTTAAAACGCTAACTGTACTTTTTTTTCTTTAAACATCTATTTTTTTATTTCATGCAGTTCTCACTGCTTTTATTTCCATATTAATATAATTGTAAACATCTATAAAAGAAGTGCGCGTTTTGGTACCTCCAAAGAAGTAAAAAATCTTTCAACTAGGTTTAATTATGTAGTCCCTCAAAATTTTAAATTTTGTCACATCGATTATCATATAGCCACAAATATATAGAGAAAGCACACTAAAGTTTATTTTTCTTAAGATTTCAGCCAATTCAGCGAGAAAATTATCTACTGTTCAATAGCAAATTATTTATTATTTAAAAATAATTTTACTTTGAATAACAAACTTCAGACTAATTATACCAATTGCATCCGCAACAAATCACTAAGTATCTTCTACCTTACTGATTTAAAATTGCATTAGCCATTGCATATTTTAAAATTGAAGTTCAAATTATTGGAAACATAGATCAATATTCGAAATTCGTTCCGTATTTGATGCTATCTTTAACTCTCCCTCCTTTCTTTTACAGCTTTTTGTCTTCTGAAGAAATATCTAAAGGCTGGAACAGTTATTTTTTTGCTTGACAGTAATTCTAGGGAATTTTCTTACGAATGAATATTTTTATGAGCGACATCGATCATAAGAGAACTCATAAATAGTGAAGTGTGACAAAAAATAGAGCAGCAATTTTTCGCTGTCAGAAATGACAAGATAACAAATAATCTTATGTTTCTTTCGTATATTAACTTATATTCAAACGTATTCGCCATGCAGTTTTCTATTTTATGTTATACATTATTGTATCTTTCTCTTCAGACAATTGAAATTGGTGACAAATTTGTTTTTGAATATTTATTTAAATATATATATTTCGTCTCTCTTACTATATGTGACAAAATTATGCATTTTCATTTCTTAATTTCTATTAAAGTTTTATATTAGCTAGATAGCAAATTAAGCATTTTAAAATGGATGTAAAATATATAATATAATTCTCTAAGATACTCACATTTCTTTCTTATGAGAATATTTGTTAGCTAACTCTAAATTATATTAATTATTTATGCTATTCTACCCGAAAAACTTTTTGTCGTGCTAGGGAAAAAAATGTATACTTTTCATTTTGAAAATAATTTTAAAATTATTTTTCAGAATATTTATATAGCTACTTGAGTTTTTACATTTTATATTAAAATTTAGATTGAAAGCTATTTTCTAGTCGATAATATATTGTTTAAATTTCAATTCTATTTTAAAAAATTTTATTTCTATTGTATGCGCCATTTTATTTATATACAAAGGCAATTGTTCGATATTGCGATTGTCGGAACTTCAAACATGATATTATTTTGATGGATCTTCTATTTCTAAAATTCCCTTAAGTACAACAAAATTTACTTTTGTAATGGTTTTGTTTTTTTACACACACACACACACACACACACATACATACATACATACATACATACATACATACATACATACATATATATATATATATATATATATATATATATATATATATATATATACTAGCCGCCTTTGGCGACCTGCCGATTTGCCAATCTTGCACGTTAAAATTTTAATAATTAAATATATTATGTAACTCCTATTTTAATTGCTTCTTCATTAAAATATTTTAAAACTTTACATTTTAATAATCATATAATTCACTCATAATATTATAAAGGCCTTCAGCCATAACGTAATATGTATCTCTCTACTTTTCTGTTAGCTCCCATAGAATTTATGATTTAAATTAAAGTGGAAATGATTAAACTGCAATTAATATAATTTTTTTTTACTGAAACAAAGCATTTTTTAATGAGTACTGAAAACAGTCGCAGAGTATTTAAACATTATGGTAACTAAAGAATATTTTTCTTAATTTACAAAATATCTCAAGAAGTTTTCAACAAAATTTTCTCAGATTCATCATGAACAGATCGATTAATTAACAATGTTTAGTTTCAAATGCATCAAACACTAAAACAATAAACAGAATCGTTTGAAATAATCTGTCGAAAACATATGAAGCCTTCAAAACCAAGTCCGTTTCAGTTGAAAATTCTTGTCAACAATCAGAACACAATGCGTATGTGTGAATTTTCAACGCCAATTATGGTAACGCAAATGCGTGAATTTTCTACTCCAGTTGGGGTAACGCTATACAGATTAGAAACTTTTATTTTCCTTTATTCTGCTTTATTTTTATTCTAAAGTACTTCAGAATGAATCTGAAAGATCGATTAATTAGCAATGTTTCATTTTAAATGCCTCAAACATTAAGAAAATAAACAGAATCGTTTGAAATAAGCGGCCGAAAATTTGTTAAGCCTATCCTCTTTTGCGTGGGAAGAAAAAAACTGAATCTTTACTCATTTTGAGGTGGGAAAATGGTGGGGCGGTGGGGATTTTTTTGGCGAGAAAGTTAATTTTTAATTAATAATTAAAATTATAATTGAAAATTCAAAAAAGGGATCCCAGGTGCACAAAAGGGACCCCAGGTGCTCCAAAGTATGCATGTACCAAATTTGGTAGCTGTAGGTCGAACGGTCTGGCCAACACACACACACATTGAGCTTTATATAAGTATAGATGAACGAACAAGCCGTAATTAAAAAAAAAACAAAGTAAAAGAAAATTGGTATGAGATATGAACATAAAAATATATAACTATATGGAAAGTTTTAAGAAATTTGTAAATGGATAACATGTAAAACTATTCATCCGTATACCTGTAAAGAGCATTAAGCAATAAACCTGAAAGATATAATTTGGATTTGTTATTTTCATCTCAAAAAGATACATGGCTATCAAATTTTGGGTGATATCAATGAATAAGTCGTTCTGTCCTTTTTATCTGTGTACATACCTGGAAAATAAAACGAACTAAATATGCGAAATTTGGCAAATATATTTGAAACTGCATTGGAAAGGCGAGTCTCTTGACTAATTGAATAACTGTTTCCCTGTCACTATATGCCTCTATAAGTCAGAACATTCATTCAAAATAACTGAAGTCAGATAACTGAATTTAAAATTTCATTTTAATATAAAGCATTAGATTTGTATCTAATTTTGTACTCGAACTATCTGATATATATATTTGTACACTATGAAATCAAAATAGTGTCTAGCAAGGTAAAAACATTTAGAATGTGGCCTTTACACTAAAATTGTAGCCGTGTATCAAGCTTTGGAATCAGCATATCACATAACTCTAATTCGGTTAAAATTTCCACCTGACTTTCTTTTATATATTTAGACACAAAATTGTATTACTATACATCCAAAAGATTAAAATCATGGATCGGAAAATTGTTACATAAACGGCTGAATTTTATATTTGATCTTTGTAATAATATTGTGATTTAATTTTATGCCAAATCTGTTTTTGTAAATGTAGAAAAATAAGGTATCGAATAGCACCAAAATCGTGGATGTAAACTCAAAAATTATAAAAATGTGAGCCCAAATGATCAAAGGAAAGGTATCTAAAATTGCGACTCCATTCTGCTCTCTACATTTCGAAAACGGACTCAAAATGATTTTCCTATTTCATTAAAAGAATGGAATGCTTCTATTGTAAATATAATTTCATCATTTGAAATAATTAAATACTATATATTTATTGAGATTATATCATTGCAACTAATGAATACTTCTTTTTTCAATATGTATGCATCATAAGATTTAAATATTCTTATAAATTCTTAAAAACTGATTTCATATTTTGAAATGATTCTTAATTTGAACAGATTCGTCCTTATATTACATAGAGTAAATGCTCGTTCAAAATAGGAAGTTTTACATTAAGTACCTTAGGATATTTTATCAAAAGATTTTTCTGGTTGATGTACTAAAATGCAACGACGTTAGATATAATATAACAAAGCAGTCTCTAGAGGGATCAGACAATTCCTTTCATGCATGCTTGTTGTGTATTCCTTTTATACACAAAAGCTAGACAATATGTTGTTTCTAAACAAGCTTGGCAGTTCAAAGAAGAAATTCTTAGGAGACCCACTTATCATTATTCGTGAAGAAATAACGGCTTAACATGATTCAAGATATAGTGTCATCACAGTAACCTTTGTTGCAAATTGCTTAAAGCGATATTCCTAATTTTCGGGATTTATATAATTTATGTTTTCCTGCGAGATTATAGAATGCGACTGCATTTCAAAAAGTTTAAATTTCTCAATAGATCCCTATATATACCATTAGTTTTAATTAATGAAAAGTAACATATTTGAATGATTTTTAATTTGTTGAAATGTTTCTCACGACATATTTTAGTAACATATATTAAAACTGTACACTTATTTGTAAAGATTTTTATTTTTTTATAAAAAATTATATATTTTAATAAAACATTAATTTTATAATAAAATAAAGCACTAGTTAACATACATTTATTTTCTCCTTTGAAAATTTTGAACCTAATATTTTTCGATATGAACTGATTTTATGTGTGTGTTATTATTGTTATTTTACTTGGACATTCAATTCTAAACGACGGATTTCATTAAAATCCAATGAAATGTCAATAAAAATTTCTATGCTCTGTTCATAATGACATTTCTGGTTGCTTTCAAAGAACTGGATGGTAGAAATGAGAGAAATAACAAGTTGCATAAATATTTTTGTTTTCAAAATCAGAATATTTTACATATCCAAGTTTTTAAACTGGAAACTAATGAAAGTGTACCCAAAACACACTAACCAGTTGAAAAATCTATCTTATACACCGCCAATAACATAAATGCCTTCATGTGGAGCTGGAAAACATAGCAAGCTCTACAGAGGTTCCTGGATTAGGAAATCAAGGAAGTACCTTCGACTTTCAAAATTTAGTAAGTAGGAAAATTGGTTTGAAATTAATTTTCTCTCTTTTTTTAAATTTGTAATTTTGCAATTACGGCATTTTACCAGTCCCTGACTTCTGTTTATAACCCTTTACTATCATTTAGTTTTTTTCTCGGATATTAAAGTTTATGACAAAAAAAATATCACATTAAAAATATTATTACAAATTTTTTTACCGGGGTTCGTTTGGATAGTGGAAGTTATATGGTGTGGAGAACGCTCAATAACCAGGCGGCAATGGAAAAAGAAGCAACGACGTTTATTTACACAAAGATACACAGGACAGCACAAAAGCGACAACTATATACAGCACAGAAGACGATTGTCTTCTCCCGAGACGTGTAGCATACAACACCACACACAGCAGCATACAACCAGAATCTACTGCAGACAGTAGCGCACAGCTTAGTCCAGCACTAGCTTGACTCCGTCGCTTCCAACTACTCCGCTCTGTCCACTCTGACTGACTTCGTCGACTTCGGCCCTGCTGCTCTCGAGCTCGGACTACTCCGTCGTCTACCTTCCTTTGGCAGCTGCGGCTGCTTCCTTTTATAGGTCTTGGGAGGCGGGGCTAGAAGTCTCTCAACCAATCAGGAACGTTCGAGGCGTATCTCGGTTCCTACTGGACGAATCGGGAAAATTCATGAAGTTTCGGGTATAATCTATTTTGGCACCAAAGTCGCCAAATTCGTCGCCAAGTCGCGAAACGGTCGCCAAGTTTGTCGCCAAGCCCTGGGACCTCTGACGCACACCTGGACTCCGCCCCATTCAGATGACTGTAAAACTTTCTTTCTGTTGATGGAACAAACTTTGCTGGGAAGCCGAATTGCAGGTTTGTAACAATATTTTTCCATTTTGAGGCTGTCTACATGATAATATAAACCATCTTTCACAGTTTACTTAATTCATCTTTTACCATTAAAAAATCATGAGAAATGTATGAAATAACTTAAAATTTTATTACACTTAAACATTTAAGTGCATCCAATCTTTAAACATTCATGATTTTGAACTGTTGCCACCTTCTATAATGTAAAGTCATATATAATACTATTATAAATGTGAAAGTTTGGATGGGTGGATGTTTGTTAGTCAATCACGCCAGAACGGCTGATCGGAATTGGATAAAATTTCCATATCTGGAAAATGTCTAGCTGATTTCGGCCTGCCCACACAGCAGCGAAGAGGGGAATTAAGCAAGCGAAGTTGTGAAGGAACTAAACTACGATGCCGCGGTCTTAGAAGTTCAGTTTAATGAATTGACACTATGATTACTTCTCAAGTAGCGTCTAGTCTACGAAACAATTCTAATAGTGGGGAGGAGGGAATATTCTTTTTTGACGCACCAGGGGGTACAGGCAAGGCATGTGTGCTGAATCTCTGCTAGCCCAACTCCGCAAGTACCGCGATATTTCTCTGACTGTAGCTTCCTCGGACATTGCTGCAACTTTGCTTAATAGTCGCCGAACTGCACATTTCGTTTTCAAATTGCCGTTTAATCTTGCAAGTGAAGATACCCCAACATGCAACATCACCCAAAACTATCGGCCGTGGAGTTCTATTTCTCCGTGGAGTATGGAGCTATTGCACAATGTCACACAAGCATGCATTAGAAGCGTTAAATCACAACTTGCACGACATTTGCGGCAGCCAGGCGGTAATGGTCTGCATTGTCATTTTGCGCGTAGGCAATTTTAGACAGACACTGACAGTTATTGAGAGTGCCATACCGGTGGATGAAATAAACTCATTTCTCTAGGCATCGTCTCTGTGGTCTAGGACAGAAACGCTTCATCTTACGAACAACATGCGCCTGCAACTGTACAATGACTATGAATAAGGTATCTTTGCAAATAAGATTCTGCATATTGAAGAGGGTCGTCTAGAAACAGATGTGGATTAGATCATTCTAATTTCAGAAGAATTTTCCTATCCAATGGCTACAGAAGATGAACTGATCATGCAAGATTTTTCCAATCTGGAGGTTAATACAAATAAAAAAGAATGGTTGTCTGGCAGGGCAGTGCTGTCGCCAAAAAACGAGTGAGTCAACAAAATAAACAAAAAAAAAATTAGACATGATCGTCGGAAATTCAAAACTATACATATCCATAGAAAATGTGATGGCTAATAACGATAGTGATGGCTAATCCCATTGATTTCTCAACTCCTCAGAGTTAACAGGTGTACCTTCGCATAAGCTGGAGCTTAAATTTGGCGTTCCAGCTCTGCTGATGCGAAATCTTGATGCACAAAGACGGCACCAGGCTTCGTATCAGTGAACTTGGCAGTAATATTATAAAAGCTACCATTATTACAGGAGCTGCTAAAAAAGACAGCGTTTTAATTCCACGCATATCTGTTATTTCAAACATCTTGCCATTTTGTTTCAAGAGATTGCAATTGGCTTTTACATTCACGATCAACAAATCCCAGAGCCAAACCAGGGCTTAATGTTGTATACATTACGTATTAGAATAAAAATAAATGTTGAAATTTTCCCGTAGATCTTTCTCAATTAGTTAGAAGTTTCTTGATTATGTCAAATCAGACTTTCCTTTCAACAGCACCATAATGATACGGTTTGATAACATTTTACATTTTGATCAGGCCGTCAGTTCTCATACATGCACATCAAAATTTCACGCGAACGAAGTCACGGATAATATCTAGAAATAAATAAAATATAAATAAATTTAAATAAATCTCATTTGCTCTCGAATAGTTAAATATAGCCACATTTGCTGATCATCTTGTTCTAAAACAATTGTTTCTGTTTAGTTTCTATTTATTTACTTAAGAATAGCTATGATATTTCTCATTCCTTCAAGAATGTATTTTTAAGCATAAAACTATGATAGACATTAGAGAAGAGTTATTTTGTTAGCATTGAGGTTTTACAGTTCATTCTGTAAATAAGTTCTCTTAAAGAAATTGGATTCTATTATAATGCTATTATAAAATTAATAGTCCAGGGAATTTATTTTCCATTGTAAGTTATCTCTAGAAGAACCTGTAACTCCACTTTCTTATTCATATCAACATTGTAGAAAATATTCTTTTCTAGCTTTTATCAAAAGAATAAAGCAAAGAGACTTCATATTTCATCAAACAATGAAAACGGTTTTAATTTCAATGCAACAATAAATTTCATTATTGAAAATTATACAAAGAAATATTTACACGCACCTGTCAAATGTCTGAAAAGAGAATACTCCACAGGAAATTGCATCGTTAAAAAGATAGTTTTAGAATTTTTAAATGGTCAGGTAAGCAGTATTATGTAACAATATTTACGAAACATATTTATTTCAAAAGCCTTCAAAATCTATCTTACATTTTAATTAATAAAAAAAATGATAAAAATTTTAACAAACAAAAAATAAACTTTCCAATATTCGTGCTCCCACAATCTAAAATAATTCTGTTCCAAAATAATTATCTCTAATTAACACAATATGTCTTGTGAAATGCAAACATAGGCATTAAGATATATTTTTTATTTATTTCCTCTTTTCGCTCTTAATAAACCAAATTTCCATGCCTACTCTGTATGTTGAATATCCTTTCACTTGTCTGACTTCAGTGAAGAGTAGCACTTAATTGTTTCAAAAGTAATGCTGGATACAAAAGAGTAGAAATTTCTCTGAATTTTAAATTAATTTTCACCGGTTATACAAAAAAGAACAGTATCTGTCTACTGACTTTTGAATTATATATCCAATCATTTCAACGGACTTAATTATGATTGCAGATTTCAAAGGTAATAATAAGACTTAACTATCATAAAAAATAACTGCATTTTCATCAAACATATTTGTGTGCAATAACTACAGACAATAATTATTATTTTATTGTAATTTTCGGGGACGGGAAGGAGGGAGGGGGGATATCTCGATGTTGTGACAAATAACATTAAAGTCTGTGGTAGATGCAAAATAGTGTTACGAAATTGTAAAATTGGGTTCTTGAGCATTAACTCTTCTGATGAAGGAGATCGTTTTACAAATATAGTATTGATGAATGCCGAATAATTGAACCTGATCTTGGAGATTATTTGGCGATGAATTCGTTGAATTGGACAACAAAATTGGAGATTCAACAATATTCGAGAGTTATGACAATAGATATGTGAGGATTCGATTTTTAGCCATTGTTCTAGTTGTTCTCCGCTCTTATAAATAGAGGAAAAGGACTGAGAAAAAATTCAAATAGTAGAGGAGTAGTGAGTATTAAGCCATTAAGAATTAAGGTTGAGTCGAATTTAAGGAAGTAGTTGAGCGAATTCTATCCAAACATTTAGTGTTATTACGGTTATTCATTGTAGGCATGTAGCCTTTCATGTTGCTGTTTATATTAGATGCTGTTGCGTGTACACTTCGTCTGAGTTTTGCCGCTACTTTCCTACAGAAAAAAAATGCATTTATACATTATTGATCTTATCACCTTTCAATCAAACTGATTTTCAGAGCTTTTCTTATAATAATCAACTCTAAGGGCAGTTCATTAATCTATTTCTCTAATAGAAGTACGACACGTCAATGGCGAGCAACCACATTGATTTTTGTATTCAAAGAAGGAAACGGCTAATTCCCTATTGTTACATCTGCTGTGATCCTGGTACAATTTGGTTAAAATAATTTGAAAAACATAGTATCTTAAAATATTTAAAAGATTTCTAAGTCGTTATATGTACAGGTCACATAAATGATAAAATAAAATTTACGCAAGAAAATAATGGCTTGTAAATGCGAATAAAAACGATATTGCTGAAAATTAAAGTATGCTTTAAAATGTCAAGGAGGCTGACAAATCTGCATCTCCCAAAATTTGACTCGCATGTATGCCCTTTACATCGAAGTATTTTTTCTCTATAATTTTATATATGTATTTAACGGAAATTCTTCAATAAACATTTACTCTTTTTATTCAGTTACTTAATTATACATAGTTATTGTAATCGAAAAAGCAATTGTAACATGTAAAATTATCAGTTTGTCGCATAATAGTTGCACTCTATCTGCTAAGTTAAAAGAATGCAAGCGTGACTTATAGTAATTACGCTTATTCCAAGAAAATCGATATTTCTTGTGAGAATCTGTGACACAACTTTTGGTTTTCTTCTTGAAGAAGTCCAATTAATGCAGTCGTACGGAAAGAAGTGTTAATGTTCATTAATCGGACCTTGTAAAAATAAAACCATTATTGGAAAACAATAAAGATAATCGAGTGATAAAGAATAGCAAGGTGTAATTATCTGGAGACCCAGAAACAACAGGATAGCATTCTCACGTATTGGAACGTATCATTCTTATTGCAGAATTAGTTTATATCCACGAAACAGCTACTATTCGACCATAAACTGATAGGAAAGAATCTATTTATGATGAATGTTGATTTTACTGATAAGCTTTAAAAATTCTGTAAATTGTTATTTTTTTGGTGAAAATGAAATAAAATAGTGCAAAATGTTCTTCAGTATGTTCGGTACTAAAATGTTTATGAATTATTTGCATGTATTATGTTCATAAGATTTGAAGCTAAAGCTTGATGTTTTTAATTTTATAGGAATTAGTGTTTCTCGACCATTTTCAACCCTTTTTTTAAATGACCGATATCAAGCTAACGCAGAAATAAGTTAAAAATTTCCGTGCAAAGTAATTCATTTTTTAAAAAATTATTTCTATATACTATTTATGTCTTTCAGAATATATTTATAATAATTTATATTATTGTTTATTTTTAAAAGATATTTAATGTATTTACGCTGCAAACGTTGTGCTTTGCAAATTTATTAATATTTGTATACAATATTCAACATAATCAGAGAAACAGAATTTTTGTTTCAACAGTTTACTTTCATATTATTTACAAATTTATTATTTATCAATAAAAATTATTGAAAAATATATAATTAAAAGAATTTGCTGTAATAGAATACAATTTTTGCAAAGTTAAATGCAATTTACAAAACAAAATTATCTCAACTTTATTAGAGATTTTTTAAACTTTCCCAATATTTTCACGATATTTATTTTTCAAGTCAATTATTTTTAATTGCATTTTTATGATTTGATTAATCGTTATTCAGAAGCAAGTATGAAATGTATTTTTAAATTTCAATTTGTCAAGCAATAAATTGCTGTATACAATGTCTACTAATTACCATATTAATTTAAGAACAAAAATATTCATCGCCGGTCTTCATTTAAGAGCAGAGGGATTTTAGAGAGCATCTCAACTTGGCCCTATAAGTTCGATTTCTTCAATATTCATTGTAAATTAAAGCTCATGATCCCTAGATATGTCATCTAAGGTCATATGCCACCACCAACGTCTATTTGAGTGTAAAATCTCACAACAGTCACTTATTATACATTGACAATATGACAAAATCAACAAAGTTGCACAGCTCCATCCATCTTCCCAATTTATTATTTATCCCAATTAATTAGTAACAATTTTTATTTATTGTGAAATTTCATGGCACCTTGATTTTTCAACATCGGGGACTTGCTTCTCACATCACTCAGTTTTTGAAAAACATTTCCATAACAACCTTGCATTTCCTGTGGTGAAAAGTATCTATAGAATCTGCCAATTTCAAATATTGTACCAATTTCATCAATTTCTATTTCACATGACCTCAAAATGCAACATTAAGGAATTCTTACGCCCTCCGCCTATGGTTTCTACAATGATTTCAATTTACAATATTAATGATGAAATGAATATAGAATATAATAAAAAACTGCCAGCCTCAATAAGTGAAGTGATTTCTCTTATTTTCTTCGCCAATTAATTTCACTATCTTGCAAAAATAGCTAACCAAGCGCAGTGCTCTATGAATATTTACAAGTACAATAAAATGGTAGTTACTCTTTATGTGATAAAATGTTGTGCATAAAAACTGGCTAACATGATTAAATTAATATTGTTAGTATGGGTAGCAAACGGTTGGTCGCCACAGGCTACTGATGTTGTATAATAACTGAAATGTATAATAATAACCCCAAGAGAATACCCCTGCCCTTTAAATAATATTCCGTAGTAAAGCGAAACTCATTTGAATCAATGTTTTAATATTGTAGCCTATGAAATTGTATATAATTAACAAGACTTTATTTTCATACTGTAGCGCGAACGACTTATTGTCAGTATTTAAAACTCACTAAGTGGAAATATTGAATATCTATCTTTAGAATGTCCAATGCTTCAGTCGCAATCATAAACTATCCATAATATTGATTTTCTACATCATGAAATTTCTGAAAAATTAACATATCCCTAATATTAATAATTAATAATCGAAAAGCCGCTTATTCTGATAGATATATTGATTTCCCGTCTGTGTATAAGAGCGCTGAACTAATATATAATGGAATCAATTTATTCCTTATTAATAATATTCCCTTAACAATATTTTTTATTCATTTCGTATAATATTTAATGTCTTTTATAAATTTCAACACCAAAATATAATTGTAGTAAATACTACTGGTCAATTTTCCTAAACATAGGGTTCATTTAAATCGATGTAGTGTAATTCTCTTAGCATTTCTTATAATATTTATGTCCAAGATGGATATCAAATTTCATTTCGGTAAGTCATTGAATTAGTTTTTTTTATATAAGTTTAATAAATATTTCACCAAATGTGTTTGTAGTACATTACTAAAAATATGAGTGTAAAGCACAAGCTATTATATCTGAATTGCTGAATTATTTTTTAGTCTTGGTTATTATACATTTAAAAAAATGATTCATACAAAAAATTCTAAAGGATATAACAAATAAATAGGGTAAAAAAACATATTTACTTTTGTTGCAGAGTTTTTTTAAATAGTAATATTTCAGAAACGACTATTATTTTTCGTGAAGAAACGGCTTATAACTTTATATAATCAAAATAAAAGAAATGATTTTGTTTTAAGTTCAAATAATAAAAAGTTAGATATTTTTCTTCAATTGTTATATACAACTGTAGTATTTTTTCCCAATATCCTAACATATTATTAAACCCAAAGATCTTTCCAAAATAGCATCACAATCTCTTATGAGAAGGAAAATTGTAGTGATTTTAAAATATAACATTCACCGTTTCATAAAATGTAATCTAAGACGCACTATCTTAAGTTAAATAAGCCCTACAGTAATGCATTTCACATTTTCAGCTTCACCAACCAATTTTTTTAACCCTGAACCACTTTAATTCCTTTTTGGTGAAGCAAATGTTTGCTTTCCAGATTTACATATTTAAACACTGACTGCGGGAAGCCAAACATTTTCTCAAACAAATTATATGAATAGATTATGAGCTCACAAATCTTTATATATAATTTTATTCCGGATTATATACATACTAGAACTATTTAAAAAAAGATTCCGCTTTTATTCGCCTAAGTAATGTAGAATCTTGTGTTTGCAATGTCGAATACTTCTTGGAAGCGATGTTTGCATAATGAAACGTGGCTCCAATGAAGCCACATTCCCTATTAACCGTCTCATAAAACGGGAACCAAGTGGGAATTTTGTGATCTCTCTACACTCAGCCAGAGGTTTCCTGTCAGTAAAGTGTTTTAATGATTCATAGGCAGGAGGAGGAAGGATATAGGATATTCGAAAGCGCCGAGTGCCAGTACGCTTTAACAGGATATGTTTTGGAGGTGGGGAGGAGGTAGGGATGGTATTATGAACGTGCAGGAACATTGTATGCAGGGCGTTGGGAGGACCCTGTTAAAGTAGTATTTTACGCATCTCATTCATGAGAGGGCAGAGAGTTGATGGTGGATTTGATAATATATGCTTGTCAGTTTACTACCCTCTAAATAATTACGACCGAAAATACACGGGGTTTAATGTTTGACGTAATTACTAAAAAGTAACTGATTTTGAACGAACAAAATAAATAATATTGTGATGAGGAATAGCAGAGAAAGATGCTTACCATTTATGAAAATAAAATTTCATTGAATATAATAAAATTTAAAGACAAATTGCGTTTTTAGATTTAGAGTTTTTACTCTCCTTTTTTAGATTTACTCATCAAATATTGGTTTAATAATACGTCTATAGTACTTATTTTGGAAAAAGATTTTTTAAAGCTTCCAACAACTTCTATCAATATTATTTATTTATTTGTTAAGACGAATAAAATAATGAAGTTGGTAAACCATGCAATTTAGAAAATAGATGGATTCGACATTTATGTTTTTAACAGTTCCATGATGTCATGAATTTGATAACCACATTTATGTTCTTTTACAACACAAACAAAGCTTCTGCGTTTAAAATAACATGGTTTAAAAGTTTTGCAATTTGGCTGAATCATGATCATGAAGTTATATCAAATAGATTTAAATGAAGTCAAATATAGCCTGTAACCTAGTTAATAATAATGAAACAACTTTATAAAGTACCTGGTTTGTCTAGAATATTGATTGCATTCAATTTAAATTAAATCTTTTAGAATTCCCTGAATATGATTTTCGTCCAATCTACTTTTAAGTATCAAACTGCTGATATACATTAATATTATGATATTTTAATTTATTTTTTTAGGTACATATTTCGTTTATTGTGTATAAGAATCTTCCTAATGGAAGTCATTTCTACGGCATCATACCGATATTAAAAGCGTCCCTTTCCAATTCATCTAACGTTCACTGCTTTACAACTTTATTTCTTTATTTGTCTTGTAAAAAACATAATAAATATTAAGCATAATCACTTTTTTACTTAGCGTTTCTACAATGAATAAATGTAATGCCATTAAAAATTTGATGACACATGGAAAATGGTTCTAAGTACAGAAAAGAAATCTGCACCCACTTTCTAAAAATTAAAAATAATTAATAAAAATATCAACAAAATTTTTGGAAAAAATTGTACTGATATTAAATTAGTATCATTAAAAAGACAAATATTGAAATTTTGAAAGTATGTAAAAATAATTTTTGCACAATAATATTTTCGGAAGGTATCATGGAAAATCTCCAAAATCCAGTAAAATTTTTTAAGCAGTTAAAATTTAAAAAAAATCTCTCCAATATATATTTTTTCACTCTCTATTGTATATGTACCATGTTTAGTACCTGTAGGTCAAACGGTTTACATTTATAGAGCACCAAAACATACAGATATTGTTCTTCTATTTTAAAAGAGATCTATCTACTGCGATAAATTAATATAGTATTCCTCCAAGTCTCTTAACTAAACGTTTGTCACCTCTCATCTTTGAAAAAAAGAATAAAAATATTCTTGTATTTTCTGTTATCGAAGAAACAAATTTCCAAGGTAAAGATTGTTGCTTTATTATGAGGCTTTTTATGCAATTTAATTGTATGGATATTTTACAAAATATTTAATCTTTTAAATTAAATGTATATAATATTAATATAGAAAAATATTTTTTTTCTAATGTAAATAAAAGTTAACTACTAAAACAAATTTCAACGAAGTAGTAAAATTATTCAACATGGAAAATATTAATTGCGATACTTTTCATAATAATTATTCTGAAAGTTTTAATTAATTGACGACTGAAGCGCCGAAAATAGAAATTACTTAGAAGAAGCATTGCTTTATTTAATATTGTGATTAATTGTGCTTTAATAATTAATTATTAATGCACATTATATTTCAATGACAATAATAAATGAAATATCTTCAACAACAAGATTTTAAAAATCTGTTTTGAAAATAATATTTTATTTTCTTGTTCGTTAAATAAATATTTTCAGGTTTTTAATTTTGAGAAATTATTTACCATGCAGCAAACTTTATTAAAAATGTCTTATAATAAGTCCTTATTCAATATAACTTATAATATATCAAATCATAACAAAAGATAATCATAAATAATTCAAAGATTACAGGAATAAAGCTGATGCATACATTATAAAATATTTATTATTTACTAGAATTTAAGTACGAAGAAAAGCTGTCTACATTAAATATATGTAACTCAGAAATTTAAATGTAAATTTCTAGTTTTTAACTTGGTAAATTAGATGTCTTTAAGCCATTTGATCAAATAACAGCAGAAAATCATCATAAAGATGCTAAAGCTAAAGTGAAATAAAATACTATTCTGCAACATGATAATACCTTCAATCAGTTGTATTTGTTAAAATAGTGTTATGTAGTACATGACGTCATAGTTAAAGTAGGAATATCAGTTTTCACGAAAAGAATTTATTCAAAAATAATTTTTTTTTTCTAATATATGAAACTAAGTTATATTGTTGGAAACTTGCAAAATAAGTAATTAAATGTCTGTGGGCCTTATTTTCTTTAATTTATGGACTACGAAAAATAAAATCAAACATTTCAAAACAACATATCGTTCTTACAAGATATTTTTTATTTACTTAAATTTTGCAGAGACATGATATTTGTTTTCATCCAGTTTTTGGATCACTGAAAAATTATTCATTCTAAAAGAAATATTGAAATGAATCTATGAAATATCTGTAAAAGTTTAGATTAAAATATTAGTTTCTAACTATTATTATTTTTTATACTCTAGTTTTACCAATTAATTTATGCAAGCGGAATTGTAGAAAATTTGTCGAAATTTTTAGTAAATGAAAAAGGTTTTTTTGTAACAATACTTATTATTCTAACGCTGTATGTTTTGTAACAATACTTATCATTCTAACGTTATACGTGTTGTATCAATATTATCATTCTAACGATATACGATTTGTAACAATACTTATCATTTTAACATTATCCGTTTTGCATCATTACTTAACATTCTAACATTATTATCTTATATGTTCTAAAATTTAAGAGTTATTTAGAAAAGAAATTTGCTAAGAAAGAAAATTAGAACATCATTAAGGGGAATGATTAAATATAGTTCACATTATTTGGTTATTCTAAACAATTTTTTAAACAATATGAAACAGTACGAAATCTATAATATTTTTAACTATTACGAATTATAATTTTTTGCATTTAAATACTGTTATTTATGTGTTTACCTGCCATATTCCTTTAATGCAGTGGAATATGTAAAGGAGGTTAAATAAAAAAAATGTACTTGAAAATTATACTGAACATAAAATTTTTATTAACTTACAACAGAATATTACTCATAAATTAAGTTTCATCCATTTAAAAATATAATCATTTTTATTTATACATCAAAAGTCATTTTTCATTTCATTCCATTATCATCAATCGTGCGTTTAAACGAAAAAAATATGAATTTTAATGCTTTCAAACATTATTTGTTAAAAAATTGCTTTAAAATATTTATATTCTTTAAAGAAACGTACACCTAGGGTTTCATGTATATTTTCTCAATCAAGAATCTTTTAAGAAAACCCATTTTCTTCCTTCCTTTTGAAGTAAATCATACATAGTGACGATAGAGCAAATTTCTCGAGCATACTGATCGTTTTTCTATTTTTAAAGAGAGAATAAAACGTCCAGAATCTTTCCAGAGCCTCTTGGATGCATTTAATCGAATGGTGCCTGTTTCTGACTTCCAAAATCAATTTCAATTATAAACTTTTCATGCATAAAATCGCGTTTTTTCTTTTTGCAATTACATTTTAAAATAACCTTCCCTACTCACTTTGAAAGATTTTTTTTTGCGAGTGAAAAAACAAAACAAACGTAAAGTAAAAATGTTCTTCCAAGGTTTGCTGTTGGATATAAGGTTTGCTTTGCACTAAATTATGCAGGGAGAAATTATTCTTGCTCAGGCAGAAAAGTTTCCTTTCTTGGCTCTTTGACTTGTTTTTCTTCTTCCCGAGCTTTTTGATTCCATTTTTCGTTCTTAAAATTATGATCCATTATTTAAAGAGAAATCTACTTCAACTAACCAATGTCATTAAAAGCATTTGGATAAAAAAAATGATAGGGAAAACATTTTTCCTTCATTTTCTTATGTTATATGCTTGTAAGCACGTTTTCTTCCTTTTTCCTGATTATAATAGTTAAGAGTAATCTGCATTTTAAAAATAAAATAAATTTTTCTGATGATGAAAATTATAAATCGGGGTGTTCTGATAAACGAATTTCTTTTTTCTGCCCATCTTGGCTTCTTAATTTCTTTCAACATTTCTAATGATGCAAATATTTTCTTATTAAATTCTTTAAAATCATGTAAGTATTAAAATACATAATTTAATCTTCAATCAATGTAAACAAAAGGATAATTTTTGCTTGCATGTCTTTTTAATATGCAACTCTCTTAACTAAGCGGAAAGTATAGAATTTTTAAAACATGTTTTTTTTTTAAAAAAAGGCTCTCATATTATTTTAATTCAGTACTTTGTGATATAATTCTATATAATCTCCATTAATAAGGAGCATTGTTTAAAAAAATCAAAATTATTTTTTCAAAAATCATATCTTTCTATTCATTAAAGTTTTATAATTTAACATCTAAATATAATATTTCATTGAAGCATTTACTTCATTATTTAAATACTTTTACTTTGAGGTGTTCCCTTTTCACTGCTCATAAAATAATATTCAATTATTAGTTATAAATTTTAATAGCAACTTAAATTTAATTTATTAGCAAATAGCATGTAATGCTTAGAAAATTTTAAAATGCTTTTAATTATTTATTTAAGTCTTCAATTGAAATTAGAATAAAAGAAAATTGTTCCCGTCTTCCTAATCAAATAAATTCGTAAAAAATTTAATTCAAAATTTAAAAGTAAGCATTGAAATGATTATAGTTATTTAAAATTTAATAATACAATTTCCTTTAACAACACTGCTTTTCTTGATAACCAAAATATACGTCTTGCAGTTGCAAAGGGAATTTTATTGACTTTTAGAATATTTTTGAAACTGATGTTTTGTGGATTGATGTTTATTTTCGTATATCCAGTTTTTATTCCCTTTATTATTTTATTTATAAATATTACACTGCAATGCAGGTGATAGATTAAATTATTGGAATGCAGAACTTGGTTTATGAAAATAAGATTCTGAGCTTCTGGTATTCAAATCAAAATTCCAAATCCTTATAAAGGCTAAATAAGAACATATTATTTTTACATACTTTAGGCAATACGAAGAGTCTGTACTATAACCATAACCTTATTCAAGTTCTTTTCCATTCATAATTAGAATATGAGCAAGTATATTAAAAACTTTTTATAGACAATTTTCTATAGACTGCTCCACAACGATAATCATTTTACTGTTCATACCAAATTTGGATCAGCACAAAAAATTACCTCAAAATCAATGAGAAAATTTCTTCAATAAAATCAAGGTTGAGCAATGGAATTGTACGAATATGATTGCTTATTTCATTTAATGTAACATTGATCCATTATCAAATTTATATTATATTAGAAACTCACCAAATATTCATTCATTAAATTAAGAAATAAGTATTGAAAAGAAGTTACCTTCTTTTATAAAAAAAAACAATAAAGTTGTTTTGTTTAGCAAAAGACTTTTGTTTTGTTTGTTAAGGTTTTGCAGGGAAAAACATTCTTTTTATAAGTTAAGAAAGTAGTTGATAATATTTTACAAACCTGTATTTCATGGGAGATTTAACTATTGATTCAAATTCTTCTGACTGAGTTATTGAGAACCAATTATATACAAATTGGCTACAATTTAATGCTACATAATTCTCAAGACTCATTAAACATATTTTATTAATAATACCATTATATTATTAATTATTAAAAACTATATAAAATATTGGACTATTAAACTAGTAACGTCAGAATTCTAGGAATGTGGAAAGCTGGAATTGACAATGTTTTGATAAGGAATAGAGGTATTCAGAAATATATTTCAGTCTCTATTTGTAGAATAAAAAATTATTGATGTTTATATTTTTCGTTCTTCCTTTCAGTTTCAAACGAGAAAGGAGTGAATTTTGAAGACTATGATCGATGAAGATCTGCAGTAGTTCCCCAGATGCAAATTGTGAGAATAATTGCCATAGGTAAAATTCCCATAAATTATATTCTTATCAACCAAAAAATCGTAATAATTTCCTTATTGAACATTCGGATATTTCTTTCAAAAATTTCTTTAGAAATATTTTGAATCTATTTTGTTAAAATAAAAACTTCAAAAATACGTCAGTAATAAAAAAAATAATAAGCATACTGAGAAATAATTTTTACCTTCAGAATATAGTACATGTTTCGCATATACAAATTATATGTTTAAATATTCATTTTTGTATTCTCTAGAAGAAAAAATACTAAAAGAAAAAACTGCACAATAAATTTACAATGAATTTTAATTTAACTTCGACTCTACATATTTCAGTTGTACCTTCCAAAATATTTTATTCATAGCATAATTCAAAAATAAAAGACAAAACAAAAAAAATTGCTATAAATTTGTTACTTTTAAAAGAGTATGTAGTTTGCTTTGTAATCTTTCCAGACATTATAATACAAAAAAAAGTTTCTACATCATGTATTGCTCTCATGTATTGCTCCAAAAAATATAATTTAGTTTATTGTACAAGTAGTGGAAAAAAACAACATGATGTATCATATTAACGTTCTTGTAAAATCTTAAAGGAAGATAAATTTATTTAATTTGCATCGCTTTTATCAATATCCTTCAAAAAGATAAGACAACAGAAAAAGAATTTATTTTGCGTCACATATAAAAATAAAAGTAACTTTGATAGTAATATAATATATGCAAGACTGTAACGTTATCAGGATTTAATTTTTATTGCTTTTACAAAACTTTACTTTCAATAAAAACACCCATGCAATGTATATAAAACATTTATGAATATTTATCGGGAACAACTCAGAAATTTTAGAGACGTATTTGAGTTTAAAGAAAGGACGTGTTTGGGACTGTGTTAATAAAATAACATAACCTAAGTGGGGTTTTTTTGTCAATATTTTTTCTGCGTTTAAAGCTTGTTGGACGTTATAATGACTTTGATATTTTCTTAACGATATCTTTATTAACTCATTAATAGTTTTAAAAATATTTATTTCGTCATATAATGGAATGCTTAAGGCTATTGGTGAAAGTATTTTTACGGCAGTTTCTATCAACATAGAAAATATTCTGTATAACAAGGCAGAACAGATTTTTTTTCACCAAAAAAAAGAAGGCGGATATTATAAAAAGGGTTTGTAAAAAGCATTTTATGGTATGAGCTCCATAATTCCCACAGATTATTAGATAAATTTTATAAATTCGATGATTTCTTTGAAATTTCAAACTTTTAAATAATTCCAGCAAAAAAAGAAGTAGAATACTTTAAATTAATAATCATTTTTTTAGATAATAAATTTTATTAGAGATTGGAAAACAGTTTATATTACATTTATTGTTTTCCCACTTATTTTTTTAAAAAAATCAAATTTTAACTAAAAAGATCTGGTAGAATATCAATATTATCAATAAGAAATTGCTAGATTTTGAAAATACGCAAAACCTGTTCTTATTACTAGAGTTGTTTCTATTGCTATATATATTTTTTTCTGTTTTGTTTATATATTTTATACATTTATCTTTAAAACTTTAAAAAAATCTAAAACAGAAAAAAAAATGAAAAAATAATAAAAATGTAAAGTATTTAGATATAACTTGTAAAGCCAAACGATTTACTATTACTTTCTTTTAAAGAATTGTAAAACACAAATTTGAGGATTATATCTCTTTCATATAGAATGATAATCTATAAAAATGCTGATGAATTTTATAACCTAGAATTTTTATTTTATATAAAAGTTCTTTATTTTTAACAATTCTTTTATATTAATTTCCATTTATAAATTATCTCATGAGAGACAATGAATTTTCTTTTAACCCATTTACTGGCGCTATATAGTACATGAATATCCTTAATATGATGATGCTTGAAAGCACAATAAAGAACTATCTACGTTCTAACCGTTATTACCAAAACTTGTTCGAACATTTTCCTTGTTCCAATCGATTGTAGGGTCAATATTTGATGAAACATGACACCATTCATTGCACCGGAGACTATGCATAATGTTTTAAGTACAAGAAGTGTAAGGAACAATGAAAGAGGCATGCTGGCTGCTTCTTTTCCTGTCACCTCTAATAGATTAAAAAAAAGGTAGGAAAGAGGAGGTTTTCTGAAAATTTCTGTAAATTTATTGTTGACATCCGTAATCCTTCATAACTGTTAAATTTTCTTCTTTTTCTTTTTGTAATGTGTTACATACTTACTTCTGTAAGCCCCGTGTGATACTTTGTGGTGCACGGGGAATTTATAAATGTTCAATAAAAAAAAAGAAAAAAAAAGAGGAGGTTTTTGATTCAAGATATTTAATGCAGCGCAACAAGCAATACTAATTAAGAGTATAAAATAATATTTTATTAGGTATTAAAGCGAAATTGTACTATACATTTTGCGGTATAAAACAATGCAAAAATCGACATGAATCAGTATTTTCCTCTTATAATTGAAATAAATTAATCCAGAATAATTAAACTTGAAGTATATGCCGACACAAATACTGTCAAACACATTTTCAATTTCAAAAAGTAAATATAAAAAGAACGAAATTCCTTTTGCAGCAAAAATACTATCACAATAATATAAAATCATTAAGAAAAAAATAGAAAAAAAATAAATTACATAATTATCCTTGCTGATATTTGGGCCATTAAATTATTTTTCTTAAGCATGGTAATTAGTAATTTGGAGAATATTATTCATGAAGCTTTGTTTTGTAGATAACATTTTAAGAATTGTTCGAAATTAGTTATAATCAAGACAAAACAATAATCGCTAAATGAAAAGATGCTGATTATCCCGTCAGCGCACGTACGGAGGTTTGTTTTTGATCCCACCCTTTCTCGTTTGTGTGGCTTTGAAATAAAAGCTCGTCTTGCAAAAAAAATGTCTGACTTTTATATAAATTGCTATTACTGACAACGTATTTTTATTTATGTTAAAATTTCATTTAATTCTGAACAAAAATTCTTTTTTTATTCAAAAAAAATAAATTTAAAGTTTGATACCTAAGCTTTTTTTTTTCGAAACCCCTTCAAAGGTTAACTATGCGTAAAAATTATTTTTATAATTTCAAAATTTTTAAACATAAACACACTTTTTTTAAAAATAATAAGATCCGTATGAATAGGATGGGGATTGAGAAGGAAATAAAACTGTAGAGGTATGGAGAAAAGGAGGATAAGTTCAATTTTCTTTTCAAAAATGGCATTTCAATCACAAGAAGGATATATTTGTATGAAAAATTATTTTTATAATATGACCCCAAATAACTTCCTGCGTGTGTTAATGTTCTAAAAAAGAATGTGTGTGTTGAAGGGTCAAAATGATCAAAGTATACACAAGAGTTAAGTATTTTGTTTTGAAATGAGATTTTCTCTGTACAATTCTGAAAATTAAGACATCGGAATTCTATTTTTGTGAAGTGAATAATTCGAGTTCTCTGATTTGGTAGCCAAAAAGAACTGAACGTGAAGAAAGATGTCAACTCGCTTGCGAAGACACTTGACGAAAAGGAAGCAGGGATTTTGATGCTGTGAAAATTGATACCTAATTGATAGTCTATCTATCAATGTTTTTTTTGTGCATGGAGACATGCGAAATTTTAGAGGTATGCAAACGAGAGCTGCACACAGCTGAAATAGAATTGTGCACGAAAATTATTATAATAAATTTATTGGGCAACTGATATGAAAAGATATTAACTAGTTCTGAAGCATTTGGGAACGTCCCGGTTCTTTCTTCTTGAGCTGACTAGTTTGACTAGCTGATTCTATACACTAGACAGTGTTTCCCAACATAACATTACATTGCATTATCCCATCTCTATTATTGTAAGATAATAAATTTTTCGACTTAAAATACTTTCGAGGGCTTTGAATTGATGGAAATAATTTTGTTTTTTTACAAAGGATAATAAAATAAGTGGGACTAAGTGCAAAATGAAAGATGCAGCAAAATGCACTTATAAGGAAATAATCGACATAGAAAGTAAAACGAATAGAAAAAATAACATAGATATGTAAAAATACTTCATGGATAAAAAATATGGAAAGAAACCTTTGAATTTCTAAGTTTGAAAGTTACTTTAAATGGATTTGAAATAATTTTTTAATGCGTTAGAGGACTGCTGAAGGATATCGTATTATAAATGAAGGCAAGTTCACGTATAGACTAGTCCTAATTTGCATGAAGTGAATTAGAAGCAAAATATTGGTTCTTGATAACGTATTTCTGAGGATCTGTTATAAATATTGTAGTGTAAGAGTTGAGAAATGCCAGGAGATTGTTTTCAGCTGTTTTGAAACATTGTGCATTAGGAAGAATATTTCTTGGAATAAGAAAAACTATCAATTCTGAAGATATTGAAGAGAAGAAGATATCAAAGGGAGGAACCTTTTAACATTCATAACTTGAATAGAACATATCCTCATTTCTGAAGACTTGTTTGTGACTCTTTGTGTCATTTTATTTGTTGACAAGCTGACTTCTTACTTATCTCACTTCTCTCACCAGATTTTTAAACCAATTGTCATGATTTGAATTTTCAAATAGGACAGCAGTTTAATGAGAATGAAAGGAATGATCAAATCAAATTGACTGACTTGAACGTTAAAAAATTTTAAATGTATATTGGTAAGCAAAAAAGGATTGAATCCGTCTCACCAGGCTATGGTGAGACGGATTCAATCCTTTTTGTCATAAGACCAGACAAACTACCAATAAACATTTAATTATTTCTGTAATGTCATACTTTTGTTTCCACGGGCATTTCAAAGGCAAAGATTTCTACCTGAAGAAATACTTTCTGCTGATTCCTTTATCTTGCCATGAAGATATGATTTCATTATTTTCAAAAATACAAAATGAATTTCCAGTGCCTTGATTTATTTTTTGATCTAGCACCATAAAAAGATTTGGTTGCTGTTTTTCTGTGATCTTCAAGAAGGGAAATTTGTTCCGTTAATAGAAAGTTTTGGGGTGTATAATAATCTGAAAATAAATGAGGTAAAGCATAAAAATTTTCGCATTCATAGTTTAATTACTGTAAGATCATCTACAAGCATGATCTAGCATTTTAGCAACATATATGTTTTTCTGTTTATCTTTAATAGAATTGTGTACACATTTAGGCAAGAGTTCCATTTATTTAGGACAAAAACAATTTTAAGCCCTCAACACGAAACAAATTCTTTATAATATTCTAAGTATTGTTTTCTGTGTTGCGCAATTCATTTTACCCACATGTCTCTTTACATCACACACTTTAGAAGAATTTGTATATGGAAAATTAGCAGACCATTCCAAATCTGTTTTAATGTTTTCTTGAAGAGCTTTTTTATCAGTCTGAAACTATGGAGCGGGGCACATCTTTAAAAACACATCAGCACCGTTCGAATGAAAAGAGTAATTTTTTTTCTATTAGTACTAAAATGAATTACTTTGAGTTCATCATTTTTTTAAATAATATTGAACTGTCAAGCTATTGCAATGAAAAGTAATGACAAAAAGTCTATTTTTGAAGGTTTCATTACAATGTTCCTTGATTAATTCCTTAGCGTATTGTCGGACTAATGTTCAGAATGGCTATAGTATAACACTGAACACAACCCACTCACCAAAAATTCGTCTAGCTGCTTCGCTGCTAATATTATTCTACTCTTCTACAGTCTGAGTGTTATTTCCTACCCATTGTAAACCTATCCTCTTTACTGCATGCGTTAATAATTGTTTTAGGATTGGGGTTTTTGTTCATCTCCCTATTTCAATAAGCTTTCTTCATATAGTTGATAGTCGATAAAGAATTAGAAATTTCCATGTCTAATTCAATCAGTTAGACATAGTTTTCTCTGAATATCTTCACGTCTTGTAAAGTTGCATTTTACCATTTCAGACAAGAAGCTTTTCTGTTCAACGTTTTCTATTATTGTTTGAGTTCTCATTTACTCTTTCATTTTGGAGAAAGTGTCTCAAACTTATTTTGCTGTTTAATAATCCTGGAAATGCTGAATTTTCCGATTCCAACTACTATAGCAACATCTCACACGGATATAGAAATATGCTAAATTAGAGTAACAATTCTTGTTTTATTCGTAAGAGTGACACCCATTTTTTCATACATTAGAAAATTAGACATTTGCATTCTTTTTAAAAAAGAAACTCAGAAATCTGAAAGAAAAAAAGTAATTTGCATTTAAATCTTAGATTTTGGGAAAATAAAGCAAACAAATTTATTGATCTGTATTTTAAAAAAGAATTCATGCAATTCAAAAGAAATTGAGAAGACAATTAAGTTATATTTCTATTGTATGAACGATTTCCGTTTAATGAAAAATTATTGAAAGAATGGTTTCTTTCAAGCGTTTACAAATATTAAACAACTATTGTAAAGTATAACATCATAAGAACTGAATCAAAATCAATCATAAAAAATAATTTATTCATTCATTTTTTTTAAAAAAAGAGAAAACTAAAAAAAATTTATTAGAATAAACAAATATCGTCGTCTGTTACATTGACCAGAAAAATCAACTCAAAACTGCGTATTGTGAGCGATCTCTATCATTGAAGCAGTGAAAACAAATAAAGAAATAAAAAAATTCAAAGAAAAAAGAATGGAAACTTCCTTTTAATTTGGAATTGATTTTTTACCATGTTACCTCTTTCCAAAATAGAGGTATTCTGCTGGATATAGAAAAAAAGAAATTTTTGTCCGAACTGTTACATTTTTTTCTTGCCACTGAGAGCCTTTATTTCTAACTCTACTTCGATTGTTTCCAACTATATATTTTTTTTTTCATTCGTATCTTATTCATTTCTGAGAAGCTTACATTCTAATCTCTTTCTCCTTTTAGCTAACAAACACTACTTTTTTTTTCTATTTCTTTTCGAACTTCTTTTTTTATCTGGATGGCAACAAAGAAAATAAATAGCTTTTACTTGTGTTATCGTTTGCTTCCTCTTGTTTTTTATTGGAATTATTTTTCTCTCATATAACTTCGCGTTATTTTACCTTCAAAAGAATTTTAAGTTTCATTTTATTGACTGAAATTCGCACAACCTGCTTGTTTCTTTTACAGAATAAAAAAAAATTGAAATTGCGCTTTATTTTCTAATGAGATGAAAAAAAGCAAAGAATACACTCTTTACAATTTTCATTTAATCGAAGTCTTAATTTACCTTAATTATGACATGTGGGATTTATGCTACATCGAGATCATTGAAAGACGAGAAAATATAACTGTAAAAATATTTTATCGTTCTGACTTCTTAATAAACTGACTTTTCCTTATCTCCGATGAACATTCAAAGATATCAGTTTTAATTGGACGGTGACTTTCAAACGAATAAAGCATCATATACTTTCGTTCAAACTTTTATTCTTTTTCGGAGAATGATAACTGAAACACGCTTGTTCATTTTCACTAATGAGAGAAATTTTTTATGGTATTCATGTAGAATTGCATTTACGAATGTACTGTTCTTGCTATTGATATTTAAAAAATATCAAAATCGATTTCATTCCTTTTACTTTCTTATTAGCCCTTGAAATAAGATTTATAAGTATATTCTCATATTTTTGAGAATTGAGTAGATACAATTTTTCTACTCAAATGTATATCGAAATACATATTTGTAAAGGAAAGATGAAAATTATTCGTGTATATTTACTTTTGAATGAGTTTATTTGTGTTTGAAATTTAGTATTTATTGCATTTACACTTTTTAGGAATTAGATAATTCTATTTTCTGTCTCTTTAAAGATGTTTCTTAAATAAAAGAATAAAAATTTGACAATTAAGGAAAAAGTGTTAAATATTTCAAATAAATGTATAAATACTTTTATATCTTAATTTGAAATAATAATTTTCATTAAAAATATCTTAATTTAAAATGGACGGATAACATTTCTTTTGTCTAATGCAGGAATATAAACTTGCATTTAAAATGCAGGTATAAAAACTTGTATTTGAAATGCAGGAATATTCAGAGTTTTACTTTTCTCTCATTTCTTGTATTGATTATTTTATTATTAACAATCAATTTGCTTATAAATTAATAATAAATATTCAATAAAAAAATATACATGAACTACAAATTTTTGAAATTTCCAAAATTGTAAGAGGAAAAATATTTTTTAGTGAGTTCTGCAATCTTTAAACATCAATTTTTGCGAAATATCACTCAAAAAATAAAGTAGTTAAGATTTATTAGGAAATAATTCAACTTGGGATTGCGTGTTGAGTCTGACTTCTAACAGTAGCAATCTAAACTATTAGTTTTAAGGGGGATGAGAAATAAAATATTGAATCATTATATTTGCTACTACGAAGTTTTGTAATGGAAGAGTAATGAAAATTATTTATCATCTCATGATTCTTATCGCTTTCATTTTTTTTTATTTCTACATTTTTTTTATTTTGAAACTTGTTACAAAATTGTGTTTATGCTTATTCTGGTAACTTGGAGGCAGCGGAAATTAGAGCTGACCCCCCCAAAAACTGTCGCAATTTAAAATCTGGTACAAAAAATTAAATTTATTTACAAATATTGCATGCAGATGACACTATATGCAGTAGTTGCAGATGTATCCATTAAAATAGTTTTTTTAATCACTCATGGATAAGTTCGGACAGTTCAGCATCTAAAAGTGAAAAAAAAATTTACCTTATTAGAGGACAAAGATATTTCATGGATATACAAGATGAAGCCTTATTTCAGTGATATTTTCCTTTTGTTTTAAGACATGCGTCGATAAACGAGTTATTGCTTTGAATTATTTACTGGAATAGTGATGATTTGACTTTCATACTCACTCAATTTACATCTTACGATTGCACCTTATATGACGCTATTCTTCACTAAAACACATTGTTTACCAGAACAGTTTGAAACTCACATGAAGAGTTCATCTGTGTGTTTTCGGGTTGACACACAGTAGAGAAAGACTAAAAACAATCATTATTTTCTTTCCTTCATTTGAAATTTTGTATTGATTATAATGGATTTCCACAATTGCTTGCGATATTTGCTGGAACAAAAATAGATTGTTACTGGGATGAAACCGTGTTCCGACCTGTCTCCAAATCAACTGGCGTTGGGAATCGCTTGTAACATCACGGAAAGAGACCGTTTCTGTGGTCCTGGAGTTGTCGTCTGGGGAGGCATTATGATGAACTGGCGGACTGAGCACCACGTTTCCGACAGAGGTTCTGTAACTGGAGAGGTTCGCTATTGTCAGGAGGTGATCCTTTCCCATGTGCGTCTGTTCCGAGGTGTCATTGGATCAGACTTATGGATGACAATGCACGGCCACACAGGACTCATGCTGTTGAGGAGCTCCTGGAAAGTGAAGATATCACTCGAATGGATTGGTCGGTGTGCTCCCCTGATTTAAATTCGATAGAACATGTGTGGAATCCTTGGGGAGACGCCTTTAGGCACGATTACTTCCTCCTGGGAACACCCGACAACTTAAACAGATGCTGATTGAGGAATGTGCTCTCTTACCTCAAGAACTGTTGGACAATCTGGTGCTGAGTATGGGGAGACGGTGCGAAGCAACCATTGCAGTAAGGGGAGGGCATATCCCATACTAAGGAACATCTGCTTGCTGTTCTTCCTCTTGGACAGACAATCATGTGTAACGATACTATGAGTTCAATAAAGCCTTTTTTTTTTGTTTGATTCCATACTGTATGCATTGTATTCATTTCTGCGCAACTATGCTTTCGTCATTCTTTCAGAACAAAATGCTGTATCTCATTTATGAATTTCATGTCTCTCAGATGATTTCTCGTGAAGTTATGGCAAAAAACATACCTGTTGCTTAAGTTTTGCACACCAGTGTAGAAGCAGATTCTATTTAAAGGAATTATTTAACCGTAAGCAAATACCTACATTCATAATATATCGGCCAAAATACCTAAACGAGAATTCATTTCCATATAATGATAAATTTAAAGTTTTCATTTACTCCACTTAAATCACCAAATTCCTTTCCCATAAACCTCTTGATTAAATCCGGAGAAGTTTAATCTTGGAGTAACGGTGTTAAATCTCAATTTATCTCCTACCTTAACCTTCACCTCTATATTTTCATCCTCACACACCCCTCCCTCTTCTGACCCTGACATCCAAGTGCCAGAAGATTTATTCTTCCTCTCTGGTGCCGCTGGGAAAACGCACGAAACAGTCCATCGACAAATAGTTGCTGCTCGTTCTAATATCAGACTAATGGACGGATTTGTGTAATCCGTGCAAGGTGGAGCGTGTTGCCACCAGCATAACCCTAAATTAAGGCAGAAAGATGATTCGTCTTTACTTAAGTCAACTAAGGCTGTGTCGGTATTTCACCAGAATGGATTTGATACCGCGCAGTCGCATAAATTACGAAGAACGTAAGGTAAAGATTAAGTGCAAATGGATTATACATTGACCAGAAACATGTTTCATAAAGAATCAAAGTAATCCAATAAAGCAAATAATGTATGTACTTATCAGAACAATCATGTAGTGATTCACGTTGGAATTCCGTTAATTTTAATTATATTATATTATATTTATAATTTATAAATTTAGTGCATATCTATCCGAGTTTACTTATTTATTGCTAAAAAGTAAATAGTATTTTATTGAGAAAATAAACTTACATAAATGTTAATTCTGTTTTTTTAAGTGAGCAATTTTCCTAGGAAGGAAAAAAATTTAATATTATTTGTTTGAATATTTTTACCTAAATAATTTTCAAATTTGTCTCTATTAAATTGTAATACCGTAGAAAGATGATTCTTTAGATATTCAAATTTATTTTATCTTTCATTTTCTCAGTAATGAATGAATTTTTAAATATATGAGCTTACTAAGAAATAAAGAAAAAATGTTATATATTCAGTTTCGCTAACAATCTCAATAGCTGTTCTAGATGAATCAGATGAATCTTTGAAATAATTAATGTTGTTAATCATTACATTTTGTGGCTATGAAAAACATGAATTTTGAACAATATGTTGTTTTATAAGTCTCAATGAATAACAATAAAAGTATGTAGGATAAATGGATAGATACAATGTAAGATGAGATATTATATTTCACATTCAATAAAAAAATCAAGTTCAATAAATTATAAGCAAAATAAATAAAATACAGACTTTAAAAAATTATAAATTTCACTTTGCATGAATAACAGTTAGTAGCATGCATAGAAAATTCTTCACACATAAAATGGAACAGTTTTTCATTAAGATAAATTAATCAGCCATTATTACGGAATATTGGGATCTGGAATTCTGACATTATTTAATACAAAAATGCTTTGCCATTATTGCTTCGGGCATAGTATGCGGAGGGAATCACAAAATTCAATCTAACTGATTGCATGAACGATAAATTGAATTTCGAACCTCATGTCTCCTCAGCGATAATTTCTCGTGATGATATGTTCTCACAATCCTTAAAACAATTATCCGCGGAAACATAGTTATGCCTTAAGTCCCGAACAACCTCTTTTTTTTTATTTTGTCACCAGCTGCTACATCCCCGCTTGTTAAATTTTTTCCTTTCTGTCACAATCAAGGTTTTACTATCTGGAGAATACAACATGTACCCTCAGCATCTCGTCCTGGATGTAATTGGAATTTCTTGACGGAAGCCAATTTAGTTTTTTCCCCCGCCCTTTTACATGCTGTATATTTCTTGAGACCCCTTCAAGATTTATTGCTCCCAAGGATCGCAGAGAAGCAACAAATGAATTTTATGCAAATAGAGCCTTTGATACTCCGGTTTTTCAACGCGATAAAATACAATCAACGCTCCCGTAGCGAGAAGTAGCAAAAAGATAAGAACGATGGCTGGCTAATATCAATAAAAGATGCGTCGAGCAATAACCGAGCTCTAAACAGAAGATGTTGGCTTGCCGAATATTCCTTTCTTCTTTCGCGAAAGGAAGTTTGATGTCCGTGCAGGAGCATTTCTTTAGTGCCTGCTTCTTCTTCTTATTCAGGATATGCAAAGCATCCATAAATAGAGTGGCGTAAACACCGTTACATTAAAGGCATAGATCTTGCTGCAATATATATATATATATATATATATATATA
>JAPMOR010031593.1:20159-32410 GCA_026543865.1 Argiope aurantia | reverse complement strand
TATATATATATATATATATATATATATATATATATATATTGCAACAGACTGATTTTACATTTTGTTCTAGAATATTATGTAAGTGAAAAACAATTATAAAAGAAGCATAGATTTAATATAAATTAAATAAGTAAGTTTCAGATTTTGAAAATGAAGTTTTTAACCTTTTTTTAAAGTAAAATGAATCATCAGATTGCTTAAAAAGTAAGATCCACTCCATAGTAAATCATATTTAAAAATACCAAGACCTCTTCAAGACTACACAATAACTGAGAATAAAATGCAACTTGTCAAAATCAATCAAATTTATCATTCAAAAGTGCCGTCCTCACGAAGGAAATCAAAACACAAGACCCAGACGGACTATTATTATTCTATATTTTCTTTTATTTATCCCCCCCCCTCTTTTTACCCCTCCCTTCTATTTTGTGCTCCACCATTTGGTTAGATAGTGTTATAGGCAGGGGGCACACGATGGAATTATGCTATGTCTATAAACCAACTAATATTCTTTCATTGGATTTTTAACATATCAAATTTTTTATTATTATATTTTTATAATTGCCATACTCAATGTTACTTACAAATTAATGTAAAATTTATAACATTTCGTAAACTTTAAAAATGATTGAAACGTTTTTAAAATCACTTTTTATATCTTGTAAAACAAATTTATAATCCAGAAAACATATTGTATTGATTGGATGATAATAATAATAATTTTTTCAGATATACCCAAATAATATCGAACTATTTTTTTCGATGAATATTTTTCTTGATTTTAAATTTTATTTTTCAATGCTCAATATTCTTTTTTAATTTGCACCTTTGGAATATATCTTAGCATTCAGTTTACTTATTATTAAAAAATTCTATTACTTAGTTGTTGTTGTTTTTAATTTTGCTAATAAATTAATAGAGCTTTTTTTTCTCTCTTTAAAGAATTTCAGCTTTTTTTTTCTAGATTTGTACCTGATGCTGAGCCCTGAGTGTTTTCAGATATAGCTATATATTTTTCGTTAGAACTATTGACTTCCTAGGAAAATCCAACAGATAGGACAACGTACAAAGAAATGGAGTATCGGAAAATAACTATAGATATTAGCCTTCAAGAACAAGTAGAAAGGAAAAGAGAAACATATTTTAATTTATTTGTAAAGTTAAAAAAGTTTAAATCTTACACCTCTAATATAATTAACAAAATGAAGTAATTTTTATTTGTTTAAACACTTCCCAAGGCCCTAAGAAAATAATACTTTATTAATATTTTCTTAGAAATTACTGTATACATTACAAGTTTTAACGTTAAAAAATTTATTATTGTTAAAAACATATATAAAAACTTCATATGATTTAAGAATTTGTTTATATGATTCAAAGGAAAAATTGTTTTTATTTTGTTATTGTTGTTATAAAAATGTATTGTTATATATAATTCAAGTTTGTGTAAAACATATTGTAAAGTTAATACGTGACGTATTGAAGGCTCTTTTGTACATTTATGAGTTGATCTCCCAAGCTGCTAATTTTTTGATTAAGCAATGTTTTTTAATACCTATAATACCTATTGAAAGATTTTATATCAAGGGAAATTTACTTTCCTCTAGAACTTTATTTTAAATCGAATTTTTTCTAATTTTGCAGTTCTTAAAAATATACAGTGAATATAAATCCGAATTACCAAAACTTTGTGGATAAAGAAAATTAGCTGCTTCCAATACATACAATATTCTAAATGAAAAATGATTTATGTGATAATAGAGTGTGTGAAGAATGTCATCTGCTTAATTCTATTATCTGGAATGTTATTTGGTCCACCGTAAATATGTTTTTGAATAATCATGTTAAGAAAAGAAAAAAATATCGATCTAAAACTGTAGTTCAGAACTAAAATCTATTTGCACAGAAAGCAGAAAAACGAAAAGAAAGAAGGCTAGTAAAAATATTTAATAACTTTTATGTATGCCAAAGTAAGATCTGATTTATCTTAAACTAATTGTAAAGTCTGATTGTTCCAGAAACTTATCTGGCTGGTTCAGGAAACTGTAAAAAGGCCGGAAGCCTAAGCTGAAGATAATCGTGGAAAGAGACGCCGGAAGATTTAGAATCGCATAGCGAGTCAGCGGTGAAGCGCAAGCGTTGTGTGGAGATTAATAGTTTGCTGAATTGTGCCGAATCTTAGTGTATATTATGGAAGCAGCATCGAGTCGTGTGTGAAGTAGCCAATAGTCTATTAGTAAAAATGCAGTTGAATGCAGCTAAAGCGAGGAGACAGGGGAGAATTACATGCGTTTGTAGAGACTTATGAATAGCTAAGTAGATTCCATCCTTTTGCTAAATTTTGTTTGGTCGCTTTGTGTGCTGTGGTTATGGTGACTACTGATTACTACTTATTGGTTACTGTTTGCTGTAGTCTGCTTCTGTGTATTGCGTGTATTCGTCTGTGTATTTGTTTCTTCGTGTAAAGTTCCTGAATATGTTGGAATTTTCTGGAATAAATATTTTAGATTTTTAAAAAGGCTAACAAATTGAAAAAACCCTGAAATAAAATGTCTTGTTTTTCTCACTGTAAAAGAATATAATTCTCTCAAATTGAAAAATTAATGCAGTTAATCAATCCAGTAAATTCTGTAATTCTTTATCCAATTCGAGATTTTTCATTTTTTGGAAAAAATAGGCTGACGTGATTAAAAATTTAAAAAGAAATTATAAAATTTAGTAATTTTATTTTTTTAGGATGAGAAAGAAAAATCCCATTGACAACAAAATTTACTGAACATACCATCTTCTATCTCAATTGATTTCTATTTCTGTCTCTTTGGTAAGAAGCTCATAAATGCGAGTGGAAGCTTTAAGTAATTAATTTCATGCTTTGTTTCGAAACATTCTTCTTTTCTTTTTAACTTTTCCTAACTTATGCTTTCTAACTACAACTTCGAGAAAATGCTTTGCAAGGCATCATGGGATTCACGCTGTCTCGCAATGTTTACTAATAATAAATTTTATTTTTCTGAAGATGAAAAGATGAATGTAACTTAAAATGTCGCTTTCATCAGAGTCAAATAAAAAGCAAAGAAATCCATAAGGTAAAGACTTACGTGAAATGCACTTCCTAATTTTCTTTTTAAAAATCTGTGCAAAGAATATTTAGGATCTAAGAAAAAACCTGTTTTAATATTTCAGTGAAATGTCTTTCAAAATAAAACCACTATGAAAGTTATTTCTATAGCAAAATAGGAAAAAAAAACTGATTTTAAATACTGAAAAATTCTTATTACAAGGTTATGAACAAACGAGGAAGCACTGTAATAAATACTCCTTATTCCTCCGTGTTCATGGAAAAATTTTAAGTAAATATTTCTTTCATGCTTCAGTATTTTAAAGGATATTATTCGCTATAAGATGTTAAAACTTACTTAAATTTCTAAAGAAATACTTCATTCTGATTTATATAGTGATAAAATAAGAGGATTTTGTCGAGAATTATGGAAATTTCTTTTCAGTGCTCTACGTGAATGATAAGAAATAATTTTTCTTCTATACTGTCATCGTAAGAAATTTTTAGTTCTTATCGTATAAGTATTGTTACGAAATTTCCGGAGTTCGTTTGGATAGTGGAAGTTATATGGTATGGAGAACACTCAATCAGCAGGCGGCAGTAGAAAAAGAAACAACGACTTTTATTTACACAAAGACACAAAGGTCAGAACAAAAACGACAATTATATACAGCATAGAAGACGATTTGGTCGCCAAATCGCCAAATGATCGCCAAGCTCTGGGACCTCCGACCCGACACCCGGACTCCGTCCAATACAGATGACTTTAAAACAGTCTTTCTTATGATGGAGCAAACTATGCTGGGAAGCCGAATTGCAGGTTTGTAACAGTATTATAAAGGACGAAGTATATGCATTTTAATCTTGGAATCGGTTTATAATGATAAATGTCAAATGTTACTGGGACTATATATTATTTCTTTGTATCTATTTAAATAAAGTGTATTTAAATTTTTGAATAAATTGGTTTATTAGTTAATATTTATAGTTTAATCGCAAAATGAAATATTTTATTCGGAACCTTACTAATCGAAAAGTGTATTGTATTCCATTGAAAACATCCATCATATAATTTAAAATTAATACATAGATGCATTTTTATCTATGAGAGCTACATAAACTTTTGAAATTATTTATCTTCATTAATCACTCCGTTCCTTATATTACAATTTATACAATTTTATTGACGAGAAAAATGCCAAGAAAGTCATTAAAAAACCAAAGCACTATTATATATATATATATATATATATACATATATATATATAATTCAATTTAATTATAATTTGTTTATAAAATAAGTTATATTAAACACTCTGTCCCTGAGTTTTGTCTTGATTTCTGGAGTTTATAAATTAATTTCTTTTAAAAACCAAGTCAATTGAAAGCTTTGTAATACAAGAATATTAAAGCTGTTTAACAGCCATACTATATTGTCAGTCACTTTAAATAATAGATAATTAAAAAAAAATAGGTTCCATTAAAACATGTTTGGACCAGCAAGTATTATTTCATTGAAACATTTTCTATTTATAAATTTGCAACTATAAAGATTATTTTGTGACTTATTAAGTATTATTTGTTTGTCAAAAACACAACAGGTATTTTATTTTAAAGATTTGGTTCTATTCGTCACAATAATAAAAGCAAAATATCTCAAAGCTGCTAATTGATTGCTTATTTCCTTTAGAATAGAAATTGTTTATCACTTTCTTTGAATAATTAAATATTTCAGAGTAAATCATTCAATTTTCAAACATTCAATAGAAAATTTGGATATTATAATGTTGTAGCAGTTGCATTACTCTATCTTCGCTTTTGGGTAATAGATGGCCATGCCTGATTAGGCACGCATCCCATAGTGCATTGTGATTGTAAATAAGGAGATATGATGCTGTTCTGCTAAGGTGTGCTAGTGAATGCTTTGTCTTGTCTTCGTATTTTGTGTGAAATGTGATCATTAAAAAAATGTTCCCGAAAACATGGGCCCTCTTGCTTCCACTTATCATAATGATCTTCCTTCCATCATAATGTAAATTAGGAGCTGAATTATGAATCCTAATGCCTAACATTAAGAAAAAAATAAAAAAAAATGAATATTTTTAAACATACGGTTGAAGATGAAGCTCATTAGATATCTTCATGTTTAACTGCATTTGCAGTAAAAGTAGATATAAATTTAAAATGCTATATGATTTTGTTGAGAAACGTCGTCTTTAAATTTAAAATTATATACATTTCTGATAAGAAAATTATTTGAAAATAAAAGGGGTTTATAATGAATATGTCCTGTAATAACGATTTTGTGTTTGTCAGTAATAACAGTTTTCTGAAACATGAAAGAAAAAAAGAAACATTGATATTCATTTAACGAATTGAAAAAAAATAACTTTTTTCCTGGGGCTAATTTTTAAAGCCTTTACGCTCCAATAAAAATATTTTTATTAAAATAATAAATATCTTTGTTGGTAAATTAAATGACTATATTTGCCCTCTAAAAAGCACCTTAGATATCTTTAAAGCTCCATTGCACACCAATGAAAATAAAATCCGCAATCAAATTCTTAGAAGAACTTACCCACTTTAAACAAAGATTAAATGTCCTTTGCAGACTTTGTTAGCAGTCACATAATTCTTAAAGGCATGACCGACAATAATATTCATCATTTTCAAGTCCTATAGTATCTATCGAGAAATTCAAACAAATCAGGTACCATTAAAAAAGACAGAAACTTCTGCTGCCCTAGTAGAATATTAATGGATCCAAACCAAAAAACTTCAAGTAGAATCCGATACTTTGATGTTTTTCCAGCGAGTATATATGTGTCTAAGCAGCTGTTCTTTAAAGTTTTCTCAAGCAATCGTTGCCATGGCAACAGGGCAAGTAACTTTTAAACTGCATATCGACCTTGTCAGAAGCAATTACTTTTGCTTGAAGGCCAAGGGTAAAATGGCTGCAAAAAAGGGATTTATAATAAAGAGTTAATACTCTGCTATACTGATCAAAGAAGAAAATAACAGAAGAATCGAGAAGAAACGATAAGTACCGAAGTACTTCTTAGATAGGAAAAAGTGCAAAAGAGGAAAAATAAAAAGAGATAGTTTCTAAAGAAAAAAGAAATCAACGTTTTCGAGAAAGAAAGAAGACACGAGCTTCTTTTTCTACGGCAGCAGGAAACTTTGTGTTTCTTCTTGTTCAACGATATTAAACCTACGTATCACTTTGCCTAGAACAAACATTTTCTAAGGAATTAGACTTTCAGTCCTTCTTCCGAAATCACTTCCCTAACGTTTATGTAGATATAAAAAATGTTGTTGATGATGTTATTTTTTTATATAAATACTTACTTTATTTGAAATAATGTTCCAAAAGCTAAATAAAAATACAAAGTTAACTACAAGCATTTGTCATATGTATTCCGGATTTGTAAATTAATAGGAAATTATTTCGACCGAAAAGATAATTACAAATGTGTTCTGTCTGATTAATTATTTTTAAAAAGTAATTACGAAATATAATTATCAGTCTAAAAAGCAATTAAATAAGAGAGACATAAATAATTGAAAGATCTAATAATTAAGGTGAAAAATCTTCTTTATTAATTTTGTTTGGTAATCCGTTTAAAATACTGGTTTGGGCAATTCGTGTGTGAAAGTTTGTTAGTAGATTATATAGCATTTTATGCGTTTTTTTATCTGGAACCATAATAAAAAAAGCAGAATAGAAGAGAAAATAAATTTAGATTGCATGTGCTAAAAAATAATATAAAAAATCAAGACAAAACCTTCTTTTCCAAAATAACAAAGAATATTTTGTATTTATGTCAATTCGTGAGGAATTTACAAAAAAAAGGTATTTCTCAAATTTAACATGATTTATTTTTAAAAATTAAAAATATATATATAAAGAAATTACAAAATAGAAGCTATGAAAAAGAGGAAAAAAGGTTTGAAAGCTTTTTTTAAATAAAGGTATTCTGTAGGAAAAGAAATATATGAGTAAGGAAGTTGAAAAAATGTTTAGAAAAGGTTCAATTCTGCATTATTGAACTCGGGATTTCAAAATTAAATACTCATCCTGATAAATATATCTTGATATATTAAAATCATACATAAATGAGAAATGTTATGAGAAACAGTTTAGTATCTAAGAAAACTTGTAAGCATCTTGGTAGGACAAAAACAAGAGCTATATCGGAAAACTCAAATCATATGGGATTTGCTCACACACACAAAAAAATTCTAAATTAATACGATTATATATATATATTGTTTCCCCACAAACATCCTTTTTGGTTTTGTGATTGTTAAGTTTCCTTAATAATTATTTTCAAATCAAAATAACTCATAAATTGTTAATAATCAAACGGATATTTAAAAAGTATTGTAAAATCAACAAATGAATGTTTAAAGTCTTATTATAATTATTGTAAACTTTAATATTATAATTACTGCGATAACGAATTATAATTACTGTATTTTTTTAAAATTTATATTTGACAAAAAAATCCGTTTATAAAATTTGGAAAGCTTTTAAATTAATTTTGAAAATAAAAATGAAACATTTTAAAATTCCCATGATTTCTGCAATTTAATCCTGTTTGGAAAATCTTTAAATAGCATTTTTGTGGAAGGTCGGTTTATCTACAATTATTTTAAAAGGGAAAGATTTTTATGAAGACATGATATTATTATACTTCTTATAATTATATTTATATATGAATTGATATTATTTATATGCAACATGTTGTAAAATTTATACGTTTTTCTTACAATACCATACTTTTCTAAAAGAAAAATTACAATACATATTCAATTATCCTTCCAAATTTTTTGCTAGATAGAGTTAGTTAAACTTTTGCTTAAATCATTCATAACTCAAATATTTCCAGACAGAATGAAATTTTAACAGTTTGGCATTTTATTGGGAATGATCAATGTAATTCCGTTCGGCATGTTTGAGCTTTCATTTAAATCTGAAAGCACGTACGAAATAGAATTTACTTAGTCTAGACGTGTGTAAATAGTCCAGTTCTGTTTAAAAGACTTTTTGTTTCTACCTAGGCTTCAATGGCCAACATATCGCAAGTGAAGTGAAAGAAAACAGTGACTAAATGCCGTTACGTTTCCAATAAAAAGCAAACTAAGCTTAAAGCTAAATTATTGCAAGAAAGAACATTATTTGTTCGCAATACAAAGTGTTCCATAGCATACAGAAAACAGATGTGTAAAAGAATTCTGTGCGTTTGAAACTGAAAGGGTCTATTTCTTTGAGCGGAAGCTTTTGAGATAAAAGAAAAGTTATTTACTTCAAGAGCATTTTCTACCGGCAAAGACTCATTCTAAAAATAATAGCAATCCAATGATTTTCTGCTTTTTGCTCTTTTTTTTTTTTTGTGAATGCAATAGTTTTTGTGAATGCCACTGTAAGAACTAATTATTTTGAAGTTATTCATGGGTGAAACAACGTGGCGTTTCAATGTCTCATTATAGAAGCGAATGATTTTTTTTAAATAGTCTTGAAAAGAATGAGAAATGATTCATTTTATGAATAATGATGAATAAATTTTGTACACTGCATGTAAAAAACGCCTTTTAATAAAATGCTTGTTCTATGGGTAATTCGCCATTAAAAAAAAATGATATCTTGAAAATCCTCGTTATTCTATCTCATTAAAATAATCGAAAGGATATAAATTGTTATTTTCGTTATTATTCATAAAAATATTTTTATATGAATAGATAAATTAACAAAAGCATCGATGAAAAGAAGTTTTTTTATAGTTGAAACAGATTTTTTATAAAATATGCAAGAGTTCACATAGATTAGATATTGCGACTTAATTAGGTGAAACCAGTTCCAATTAAAAAACTTGATACAAACCATAAATAAAATATAAGTTTATTTAAATAAGCAAACAGTTTTCTGATGGAAAATGAGAGGAAATAATGATATAATTGTGTTTAATTTCTGGGAAAAAAATCAGAATTTTTCCAAAGATGTAACATTTTTTCTGCAATTAAGTAAAATTGCAAATATATTAACTTCAAAATCGTGCCAATGTTTTAAGAAATTTGATAGCATAAATGGGCGGAGTTCAAGCATACATGAGTCTAGTTCATTTATATCCGTTTGCTTTTCTAAAAATTTATTCGTCTTTTTGATAACTAATAAAATACAAAGTAGTAGCAAATCATTCTCTGAATTTAATTATATGTATATATATATATATGTATACTAAATATACGTACAAGATAAATTAAAATACAACAAAGATATTTTTATAATTCATTATTTTCAGAAAATAATAATTCTGTGGTTGGATTATCTTCGTTGGATTGAAATCCAATTTAACCAATGTAAGAGATCGTGGTAAGACGGCTGCAGTAGCTTCTGAGGTAAGGACCCCTGAGCATCCGAGGAGAGAAGTCTGACTGCTAGCTGATATGAAGAAGACACTCACAGACTCACTTGCACAACCCCTTTTTATAGGAGGACTCTTTTACACACCTCACATATAGAACACAGGATGGAGATAAACCAAGCTCGAGCCAGGACTCGAGCCCCGGATGCCCAGATCACGTGGAAGACGTGCTTCCCGTACGCCAGGACGCCGGCTAGCATAATTCTTCGAGAGTATTCATGCATATATTTAAAAATATTAAGGAAAAATATTTTAATCGAACTTTTTGGTTTTGTTTTCAAAAGTTTCTATTAAGCAAATAAAAATATGTAAGATTGCTTTTATTTTTCATTAATATTGCTCTTCTGGGCAATTTAGTCAAATGAATAAAATTTTAGAGTTTTAGAAATTTTTAAATTTTGAAACTATTTAAGAAACTTTTTAGCATAAACAGATTTTAATTATAGATTTCTCAGACACTACCTTTCAAAATTTTTAATTCATTACTTTGTTCTGAGAAATAAAGCTGTATCACTGATATGTGGTTTGTCAATATGACTTTTAATTTTTTGAAATTAAAATTTAATGTATTTTCTCTTATATATGTTTATATAAACTATTTAGACATTAAATTTAAGAAAAAATGTCATAAAGAAAATTATTGATAGAATATCATTAGTATAGTAAAAAGAAAAAAAACTTTTATTTTTATTACATTTTACTTATTACTTTTGACTTAAAATTTAATAACATGGATTCTTGAAATCATTCTTGTTATGAAATTGACAAATAGGAAAGTTTTTCACGCATACAAATGAAATTTAATTAAGTTAATTTATTAATCGATATTTAGGTCACGATGATATTAAAATATCAGACAGTATTGAGAATGCAAAAGCCAATAAAATTTCACAGCTCTTATGTGCTACTAATAAATTATTACGGTTTATCAGCATGAATAACTTTATTAATATTTCATTCCTTTAATAATGCCCATTCACCAAAAAATAATAAATTCCAACTTAAAATATTATTTTAATTTTATTTTCTAGAGTAAAATTTAGCCCGGTTTATGAAAAATATTGCATATCCATTACCGTTACAATTAATATGTATTTTGAATATTTCAACAGAATTAATGCAGGTAAATAAGTTCTCAAAAATTTAAAGCTAAGTATGGAATTCTTAATTCTTAATATTATTTTTTATTCTAATCGAAAAAAAGATTAATAAAAAAATGAAACTTTTTAAAAATAATAGCTAATAATAATGTTTTATATTTTATTTTGAAAGTTAAATTTTATTCACAGTCGCTAACATTCTAAAATTAGTTTCTAATTATTTCCAAAATATTTTGAAAGCATCCCGCAAGCAGAACTTTTCCATCATTGTCAAATATGAATAGTTAACAAGCCCCTCCCCCTCCGAAAGGTCCCTAAATTGATTGCTTGTTTTATATCCTACGTCCAATATTTGCTGCAAACACCGGTACAAATCCAACCCTCCAGATTAGAAATTACTCTGGAAGTTTAATAGTGAGATAAATATTGAAGATTTAGAATTGTATAAATACATATTATTGAAAACATGCAATGATGGAACAAATATAATTCTGAGAAACTAATTAATATTCACTTGAAGACATTTTTCAAATCTCGTTTAATAATATTTTTTTTATAATTTCAAAGATTTAGTTACATTTCAAGCATTATACTTTTCAATTTTAGAAATTGTTTTTCATTATTAACGGTATTATATAACAAAATAGTATCTTAAATATTTTTAAATCCTATTTTAATATTATTATATTTATCTATACTTATAATAAAGCTCAATGTGTGTGTGTGTGTGTGTGTGTGTTGGCGCTCTACAGGCTAGACCATTCAACCTACAGCTACCATATTTGGCACGTGTATACCTTGGAGGCCGGGAATGTGCACCTGGGGGTTATTTTTTCGAATTTTTAATTAGATTTTTATTTATTTAAAAATTAAGAGACATTTTGGCGTGTTTCTGCTATAACTTCCGAAATTATTACCGCACAAAAAAGATTTTTACATGAAGTTAAAGATCAAACATTTATCTTTTAAATGATACCAATCTTTTAACTTTAAAGTTAAATGTCTAATTTTAATGAATTTTTAAATAAATATTTTAACTATATTTTTCAACATTTTTTTTTCGTACAAAATAAAAATAAAATTTAACCTGCACGAGCACGCTTCGCATTCATGGGAAAAAATAAGCCTTTTTCAAAGTGTTGCGATAACATTAATTAAAGCTCCAATTAAAAATAAATTAAATCTTTTTGCAAATGAAATCTGCAAATATAGAATTTTCGGCACGTGTCTGTAGGAAATGAAACAAATATGAAATATTATTTTTTCTAAAAAATAAATTCAAGAAAAATTATTTTATGAACTTTTACACTCTATATTATTCATTCAATAAATCAGTTTTATTTTAAGGCAAGTTTTGTTTAATATGAACAGGATATCCATTCAAATCAGGGCCACACAGCTAATTTGTAAACATTTAGTAAGACACAGATCTGCTAAAATGGTCTAAATGGAAAATGATTATATTTTATGTAACTTGATTCAATAAATGCTCTAATAAATAACGAATTTTTGATTTTAGATAAAGCTTCTGATGTGGAAATCACGATTAACAAAATGTTCTTGAAACACTAATATTTTAAATAAAAAGAGTTAATTTCCAATGAACTAAATCAATCACTTAAACTGGCTGATTTATGAAAATTTGAATATCACTATTCAATTAAAAAA
>JAPMOR010031593.1:7369-18136 GCA_026543865.1 Argiope aurantia | reverse complement strand
GAAAACCTCTGTAAATCTGCCTAAAAAGTATAAGCAATAAAGAAATGAAAATCTAGAACATAAACTTTATCAGATCCATAATTATAATCGTATTCTTTTCATCTATTTAAAGATGAAAGTTTGTTCGTATGTCTTTTATACCAATCAATATTTTTTTCTCCCATCTTGATGAAATTTGGCACAAGCATTCTTAAATACAAGAAAAACATAACTATTGACTTTTAAAAGTCATAAAATTAATTAAAATGTTAGCTAAATGTAAGTAAAATACAGTTATTTTTGTTATTTGAAGATACATCTGAAATGCACATATTTCTGCTACATTTTCAAAAAACATTATTTAATAACGACTAGTTTTACACTATCTTAAAATTCAAGAAATTCACCTCTTTATTCATATCAATTTCTTTTTTGTACATTCTCCCTAATTCCCATGATTATTTTAAAATTTTAAAATTAAGTTGTAACACAATCTTTCATGTTGTGTTCATTTTTATGATGAAATTCAAAATAATGTCTTTCTTTAAAATGTCACCCTATCGTTCAATCGGGTACTTTCACAATTGTCAAAATTAAGATGAAAAATAATTCAACTAGGACATTAATTTCAAAATAGGATTCTCATTTCCTCTTTTATTTCATTAGCAATATGCACCAGTAGTAATTTTTAGTTTATTAATTCCATTAAAATTATATTTTGCAGTCTTGTCCATTGGCAATATAACTTTTTTTGAAAAAAAAAAGAATTTTCTGTTAATAATTTAAAAGCAATGAAACCAAAATTTTGAATGCACAATTTGGTCAGCATCAAAGAATAATATTAAAAAAAATAATGAAGTTGAAGTAAACCGTCACGGTATGGAATGCAGTGAATATAAATTACCCCAATTAAATTAAAAAACATTTAAAAACTTTTCATGTTTATAAAAAGAGTTAAAACAAAGCACCCTTATCAGCTTTTGAGGTTACGTTGAAAAATAAATAACAGTTTTCTCTTCAGACATGGAAAATAAAAATGATTGCAAAGTTAACAAAGGGAGGAAGGGCAACTTTTCCCGTCATTTTATTATACTCGTATAAATATATATGTATATTTTTTCACCGATATCAGAACCTCATTTAAGGAAGGCAATATTTATAGTGGCGGAAGTTTTCGCTTTTTTGAAACCGTGCTGATAAAATTCTTTGATGGATGCCGGAAGAAACCTGTTACTTTGAGCCATAGATCAAGATGAGAACCTTTTCGTTTTGTCTCGCCATTTGCCCCCCCCCCCCCTTTTTTTTTTCATTTGGCCTGTTTGGTCTACCGGTGATTTCCCGGAGATTGAATAGATTTCATTTATTTCAAGCTGAGTTTAGAGGGTCAGTTCATCATGAGTTTAATCTATCGTCAAGAACTTTTGTGGTTCCCGAAAAGATTAATGCCAGTATGAAAGGTCGTTTTAATCTTATTGCTTGGGATTACTTGAAGAAAAGTCTTTTCTTTTGTTATCATAGGCTTGGTTGGTATTCCAACGGTTATCACGTAAAGCAATGAGGTTTCAAACTTGGATTTTACTTATAACAATTCGTCTTTGGCAACAAGCTGGTTCCTTTGGAGTACTAGATATAATATATATTTCAATTAAATCGAGATATAATATATATTTCAATTAAATCGTTTACATATAATTTCATATACATGAATCCAGATATTGAAGTCGTATTATTTTAATTACTTTTCAAGTGCTTTATTCATTGTGCATATAAAGTTTTCTATTCGATACCAGACCACGACATCGCAATGATATTAAAAAGTAAATGTCTGATCCATCCATTTTCAAAATTTTGAGATGTAGAAATTTTATGTTTTTATTCTTGTAAACTGCACAGAAAAATAACAGAATCCTTCTTCTAGAGCTTTGAACAATGGAAAAAAATCAAGTGACTAAAAGTTTATAAAGCAATGAAAATTTCAGAGCAACCAAAATATTTCAGAATAATTGTTTAAAATGCCAAATTCTGGGAAAATGTGTACCACAAATAATATATAATCGTTAAAAAGACAATGCATTAAAGATTTGTAGCGGTGTGAAATTCTTCCTGTGTAATAATATTAACGGAAGCTATTACGAAGAAAACCAAAATTCAGCTTAATAAAAAATTAATTGAAATTCTTATTAAAATTTCAAAAGCATCGATCCGGCGGGTACATTCCGGACCTCCAAAGTATTTATGTACAGGATTTGGTGGCAATAGGCCAAACAATCTTGAATGTAGATCACTAACACTCATAGACACACACATATACATTACATTCATTTTTATTGGTAGTAGAGATTAGTATAAATAGAAATGGGATGGATATTATTACATTACTTTCTCTTATACTAACCCATTGTATATGATATATATAAAAAGAAATTTTTTTTTAACCATTAAAGGGAAATTAAACGAATTTAATAGAATATTTTCTGCTCTAAAAGACTTCCTCAACAATATATTTTCTAACAAATTTCAATATACTGGTAACTCATGCTATTTTAAAAGCGAATATATCCTTTGTGTTATGCATTCCTTATTTTTTTTAATACATTTGAATACATACATTTATATCATGGGAAAGAATAGCATAACTAAAGCTGAACATACTTTCAACTCCTTTACCATAATTTAATTTTAGACTTTAACCTAAGTACAGTAAAACTTCAAAAGAATTATAAAAGGCATATTTTATTTTGAAACCTATTCGACATGGAAAAATAAGCCAATTCAACAGTAAGATAAAATAGTAATCACAACTACGGATACGGCTTATGTTTCAATTCAATAATGAGCTATATTTTTGTAAAATATACCTAAATTATCTATTTGAGAAATTAAACTAAAAATTGAAAAAAAAATTATATGGATGAAAAAATTGGTGTACTTTTGAAAATATATTTTTCAAAATGTCTTAAAAAATACTTTTATTTCGTAATATTTTTGATAGTATGGAGAAGCATCTCAAAATTTCGTTTAATTTTGAGGAACTAGAGTTTCAACAAATAATTTATTTTAATAATTTATCTGAAATTCTCGGTTTTACCCTTCAAAATAAACATGTGTCGATTTAATAATTTTAGGTCAAACGGTCTGGCTTATACAGTGCTTAGACACACAGATACATTCGTCTTTATTATTTGTAATGGAACTTTGTATGAACAAAATTCGAAAATTCACACATCCTAGTATGTCAACTAGACTTATCAATATCTTATATGCGATGGTGCATTTTTCATCCTATGTGAGAAAGCTCGAGCTTATATGTGCACGTGAGCTTCTAAAAATAACTAAATCCACCTGTTTATGATCCAGAAAATAAGTTTTCGGTTGAAAGGAAGATGTATATCTTAGAGCAAATAAGGCTACTGCTAGGGGAAAAAAACTCCTATAGTTTTAAAAATAGACTTCTCTTTTTGAGAGATATATTCCACGAATATCGTTTGAAAAGTATGTAGGGGAAATGTGCTTTTCAATACAATGGATACATTTGGAGTTTCGAATTTAAAATATATACCTGATCTACTTTGTATTTGCCAAACTCAAGGTTATTTTTGTAAAGGAAATTGATGTAGTCTTTTTATCAAAATAAGAAATATGAAACGTATATATTTGTACCATTTTTCTCAAGAGACATATTTGAGATAAACGATAGAAGCAAATGCTTTCTTTGTGAAATGGATACTTATTTTTGGAATTCCATTTATCTATACATTATTCTTTGTGAAATAAAATGAATTTAAAATACCCACCCGTTCGAAATAGGCTTAACGATTTTTTATATATTATTTATTTATTCTCTGGTTATAATGCATGTTAACAAGCCAGCATCATGTTTCAATATCATATCCAAACAGCAAAATTCAGTGCTTTTTTTTTTTTTTTTTTGAAATATTTTATCTATATTTTAGCAAAACAATTATCAAAAAACAGGTATGATTTTGTCTGGAATACTTTTATTACAGCATAAAAGAGTATTTCAGTATTAAAAATATAACATATACAGAACGTAAAAATATGAAGTAATACAGAAATATTTACTGAAAGCATTGAACAAGTTATCCTATTTATAAAAAGAAAAATATATCTAAAAATATCTCTATGAAACTGGATAAAAACTATTTCGAAAATTATTTCAAAAAGTAGCTAAATATTCTTTTTATAAAAGACATTAAAACAGTTTATATAAGTAATAATATATGATTATTATGATTTTATATATTTTATATCTGTATACAGAGACAATAAAAACATAAGGCTTAATATTTTTGTGCGAAAAAATTGATTTGATTGTAGGTAATAATTTTCAATTTATAAAAATTAATTTAGTCATTATTTTTGAAATAAATGATATTACTATATTATAAAAACACTGTTTTGAATTTTGAATTATTAATGTTTCAGTAAAACATTGCCTTCACATGAAAAGTTAAATCAAATAAAGTTTCATCTAAGTGCAATATTCTGAAATTAACAAATATTGAGAATCGATGTGCAATTGATTCAAATAAAAATCAACAAACAAATGTCACATTCAATTGCATTAAATGTTTAATCTCTTCTTTTAAAAATATAATATTCGAATTCCTGAACTGAATTTTCTTCAAAAAGTTTTTGATATTTTATTAAGGGATCGACTAATACTTTTATGTATTGAAATAAATTGATTACTATACATCAGTTAATTCACTCGTAAGAATTTTAAATTATTTCAGGAATGACATTTTATCAAAAGGATTTATTTACAATTACCTTGCCCTTGAATTTGAAATCTTCAAGAAAAGCCAAAGAAAGCTTATGTATGAGCTTAACATGCAACTAAGTAGCTTAACATCGCAGATTTTATATATTTAAAAGAATTATATTCTACTGTCATTTATTTCTTCTAAAATTTTCAATTAACAATAATCAACAAAACAAACTTTTAGATACTTTTTGTTTATTATCAACAAGAAAAGTCTGAAATATCTACAATCTAAAAGATATGCCTTTCTGTAATTACCTCTTATTGCTTCACTTAAATTCAATGATGCGTTTTTGAATTTGAGAAAAAAATTTAAAATATTCCTGATTATTTATCATGCACAGGTATAAATATTTATAAGTTGTTATTTATTTAGGTTTGATTTTTACGAAAACATTATAGAATTTCTGATCTCAGAAAGAAAAAAAGATTTTCACGTCTTTGGAATCTTTTTAAATATTTCCAAATGATAAAGAACTTTAAAGATTAAAAAATAATGTTATATATTTCAAATATTTTTAATAAATTTAGAAGAATAGATTATTTATATGCAATTTTTGCTTAGTAAAATTCACGAATATGTTGCAGTTAAAAAAAAAATCTTTCAACTTCAACCTGAATATACAAGAATCTTTTCCAATTTAAAAATATGCCAAATCTTTTTATTTTTATTTTCATATATTATTTTCTCGTGGATTCCACTATGATTCAAGTTTTTAATTAATATTTGGATTTATTTAATGGATCATAAAGGGAAGTTATTTATCTACTCATACTATTATGGTCGAAATCACTGCCATTTACAAAGATGAAAATTTTCCCTTCAACCCATAGCAAAATATTGAAAAAAATACGACAAGCTCGTTAGAACGTAAATTACTGGATAAAACCGAATTTTCTAAATATTTCTGCTTAAAAAATAATGGGCATATAAATACACGGCATGTTTTTTTTCCAACAAATTCATGCTTAATTTTATGTAATTGAATTTCTTACATATTTTAAATTATAAACTATTTCTTCTAAAACTACCAACCTAAAATAATTTGGAAACTTCTAACTTTATAAGAATTGCTTAAAATGTAATAAAAACACAAACATAACATCTTACAAATTTCCCTCTTCAGTATCCTGGGCATACTAAAGTAGTTTTTATTTAAATCATTTGAAGAAAATTGAACATTTGAAAGCACACTGTTGAAACTTTAATTAAATTTTACTTTTTTATGAAAGAAGATAAGTTATTCTCATATGAATTTATATTTTAGTTTAAATAATTGAAAAAAAAACCCTTACAAATAATGCACATTTATAAATGTGCATATGGGGAAATATATTTTTAAAATTGTTTTTTGTAATATTATTTATTTAATGGTCTTTACAACATAAAAATTCAATATTAGTAAACGTGAAATTGGTACAGGAAAAATATGTACCATATTTTTAAAAAAGTTAAATCCTAATGTTTTGCATTCAGATATTTTCAACTCTCGTATACTTTAGTCTAATTAATATTTATTTGATCAACAAACTGCAGACTGTTATTAACATGATACCTTCAAGTTCTTTAAATAAAACAGCATATGAAGCCTAATTAAAGTATAGCTTTTCGAATATAAAGAGAGATTAGTTCTAATATTCTGTACAATAATAAAGATCATTTTACAAGTCGCTTGTACCATTTGCCATAGTTCCATGATTCTTCCAGCATCTTTATCTTGGACGGTAGTAGAGAAAATTTTCCAATATTTCTTATAGCTTAAATACACATTAAACACAAAAGCATAAAATTTGCGGAAATTTTTAAAAATTAAATATTGATTTATGAATATTGAGTCCCGATGATGGGTTTAGCAACAAAGCTGTTTAATCGTCGTTAAATATTTAATAGAAAGGACTTTTCCTAAAATTCTTTTTCGTCCAATGCGGGGATGTCAAGAAAACTCGCTATTCTTCATCATATTTATTAACAAATTTCGATATTTTACGTTGAAAAATAATCGATTTCGAAAATATTGCGAAATTATCTATACTCTTTAAAATTAAGATATGTTTGCAGCTTCATGCAGTCATCGCTACATATATTAATAATTAAATCTTCAATTCAAGCACATACAAATGAAATACGGATAAACAGGAAAAAATAATGTAAAAATCAAAATAAATGATTATAATAAAAAATGTCTCAAAATAAGAAATTAATACCATTTTTGGCGGAATAAATTTACTACAATGTTTTCTTTAAATTTTTAATAAAAAATAATATATTTAGCTAATAAGTTGCTAGAAATATTTTTTAACTATATTAAAGAGTAGGTTGATTGCTAAAAACATATATCCATATTATAAATTAATAATAAAATAACTATGGCTATATATTTTATTTAAGGAGCAAACTTTTACCAGAAAGATTTTTTTTATAAATGACTAAAAACTTTTATTTAATGACATTATCGACGAAGTCAGCAAATACTTATTATTGGAGTATTCGAATTAGTTATAGAACATGAATTTTATTCAATTGTAAATTTATAAATTGATAATTTTATTTTATTTTATTTCGGTCGATATATCATTTAATGATGTTGCTTGTATATTTATCATGATATTATAAACAAAAAATAAAATCAATGCAATCCTAGTTATTAATAAACAAATGCTAGAAAGATGTAATAAAAATTAGCATAATTAAAAAGGAAATAGTACTTCTGCTCTGGTTGGTTATTCCATAAAATTATGATATTTCTAAACAAAACTGCCCGCATATTGTGCCTTGAAGAAATTAACATAATAATCAAAAATCAATTTTTCTACTGAGGTTGATGGTTTGATAAAACTGCGCTACTTCTGTATTGCGATTTATGGCATTTTGCAACCCCACTGACAGTTACTTGCCAGCGATTTTAAGCCGAGTGAGCGTCTCTTGTTTTTACAGTAGCGCCAGCAAAGTCCAGAAGTAATACTTAGCTACTTCATGCGTTACATTTCTTAGCACAACCCCTTTTTAACGGGGGGGGGCACATTCACACATCTCACAAGTAGAACACATATGAAGGACATCCATGGCCGAGGCAGGTTTTCACTCAAACCTGAGACGACAAGACCACTGGGAAGACGCGCTACCCCTATGCCAGGAAGCAGGCTGCAGTGCTTCTAAACGGATATAGCTACATAATGAAACCATGAAAGTAAATTAATACTTGACTTAGTCATAGTTATGCTTCAATTTATATATTTTATATTGAGACACTATTTGTTAAAATTTTTATAGGGTATCTGCCAGGTTAACTCAATAACGGAGAATAATGATAGATTGTAAATAAAAGCACGAAGACACACGTAACAAAACACAGCTAAAACATGTCCCAAAACATGAAGAAATCAACAACAAACATGAGGCTAATTACTAAATAGCACTAATATCACAAAGTACTAGGGGAAAACTAAGTGAAGAAATACCTCAAAAACAAAATCTCTCAAATATTACTTTCCGCGTGTGCAACTCTGTTTATATATGTTTTACGTCAGACAACTAAAGTTTCTGAAAGAAATACTTATATTGGCTTCTAATCGAGATGTCGTTAAAATTCCATCAATTTCGAAACTTTCACTTTTTATTGCCATTTCGTCAAATTATTGCTAAGTTGTAAAGTAAGAGATTATTGACCTGGCATCCATTCAGTATCCATTAAAAATATCTGTAAAACTGTTTTCGTTACTACGAAACTAACTGTGCAGAGAAGCAATATTACATCTTCATAGCAGAATTTTCATTCAATATGCATTAAAAATGTATATAAAACTCTTTTCTTTACTACGAAACTAACTGCGCAGAGAAGCAATGTTATATATTCATAACTATTTTCATTCAATATCCATTAAAAATGCATATAAAACTCTTTTCTTTACTACGAAACTAACTACGCAGAGAAACCATGGTATATATTCATAACTATTTTTATTCAATATTCATTAAAAATTTATATTAAATGCTTTTTCTTGATTACGAAACTAACTTCGCAGAGAAACCATGTTATATATTCATAACTATTTTTATTCAATATTCATTAAAAATGTATTTTAAATGCTTTTTCTTTTTTACGAAACTAACTTCGCAGAGAAACAATATTACGTATTAATAAAAGTATTTCCATTCAATATATATCTTGAATGATGAAAATAAATATATTCATCGTTCAAATCTTGATACATTGAGCTCTGATGGTTAATAATCCAACGCTATGTTTTTATAAAATGAAGAATTATAGTAAGAGAAATTGGCAACATTTCCATAAATCGTTGAACAATATTTCAGTCCTTAATAACAATTGAAAAATATTGAAACTAATTCCTTTGCAAGTCATCAATTTTGGAACTACATTAGCAATAACTGAAAAGGCTTGATAATTGTAGAAATGAATAAAGAAAAAATAAAAATCAGAGTGTTTTATAAATTTTTATTTTTGAAATAGAGAAATTTCTACTTAAGAAAAGTTATTTACTGGGCCGTTTAATCATTCTTATTTACATTGATGTATATTTCAAGGAAACAATCCAAAACCCGACCTAAATATTATTTATGACACACATTTGAAATTTCATATTATTAACTAAATAAAACTGAATAATTCGAACGTGATTTTGATAATTCTAGATATTTTTTTTTTATTAAATAGCCTATTTTCACTTTGAAATTTTGAATTCGTCTGTTCAATGATTGGATAAATCTAAAAATGATTTTATATATTTAGAATAATTTTACTAATTCTTTAATAATAAATCAACTTTTTTCACATGTCAAAGCAATTATGGACTGTTGTTGTATATTTTTATATCAGTTTTAATTAAAAGTTTGATTTAAAAATCACAGTAAAAGACAGAGCTATTTCTTTCGCTCAGTGTTTGGATCAACTATTTTCAGTTTCTGTTGTACTTTTGGTATTGCAAAGAAATCATACAATCTTATGTTAAAAAAGTTTTAAAGCATTAAATAAGTTTTAAGACAAAACGTATTTTTTTATTGCCTGAAAGACAACATAAATATCGTCAGTCTTTTTTAAAGACATTATTCTGAAATGACTGATAAGATTTAATTTTAAAATACATTCACTAGTTTATTTTGTATATTTTAGTGAATTGTTTAAATTAAGTGAGTGGTTCAAATGACATGATATGAAATACACTGTAAAGTTACCCCAATGATTGTTGATTAATCTAATGCATTAGTCATGTTGCATTTCAATCTAGTCTGTCCCGTTGAAATACCTTGTGTACAGAAGCAAATTACGCAGAGCCCTATTATACTTTCTTACGCAATTCTCAAAAATAATTTCGCAAATAAAAATTTTAAAAAAATACATATGTAAAAGCACCTTCACTCTAGGATGGATTGAAATAAATTCTGAACCAAAAAAAGATAAAATATAAGATTATAAATCTTTCACATTGAAAAGTAAATAATTTCAAACTATATATATATATGTGTGTGTGTGTGTATGTTGTCAATCTAAAGATTACTATCTGACCTGTGGGTGCTTTAAAGAAAAGACTTTTCATCTATACGGTCGAATGAGGTACACATATAACCTGGAGAATGGAGTTGTGAATTAATAACATTGACATCTAATTTTAAGGTAATAGTAGGGTTATATTGGGACGGCCTTGTATTTTAATCCGTGATTAAATGGCGAAGATGACGAATATTGTGACACCTCCCCTGCAAGCGAGTGGGCAATTGAACCCCTCAGATTTACCAGATCCGTATAAATTGTGGTTCCTCGGTGGAATCGAGTCTTGAAGCTGGAATTACCATCCGATCCTGCAGCTAAAAGCTTGCCATCAGACCACCCCAACCTGAGTAAACTATGGAGAACATTTTCGAAAATGTTAGATAAATCATTTGTGTGTGTGTGTGTGTGCGTGTGCGTGTGCGTGTGCGTGTGCGTGCGTGCGTGCGTGTGTGTGTGTGTGTGTGTGTGTGTGTGTGTGTGTGTGTGTGTGTG
>JAPMOR010031591.1:0-31477 GCA_026543865.1 Argiope aurantia | reverse complement strand
CTGGGTGATAAGTAAGGTACTTTTCAAATTGTGGTGCTCACCTGAATTGGAAAATTTAATTTTTGATTAGAAATTAAGGAGCAGTTTCATCACAGAACACTATGTCAGTATATCTCTAGCAATTTAAAACAAATTCATAGCCTTCAAATCAGATGAATTTTGATGATTCTTTTAAAATATTGATAAATCTTGCAAAGTAATATTAGGTTTCATAAGCTGAAATATAAAAAGATTGATTCAATGAAAGGAAGGGGAAGAGATGTCTTGCAGAAGGAATTCTGAATTTGACAGTTTCTGCAAAAAAGAAAAAAAAAATCTTAAAATTAAATAGCCAAATGGTGTTTTTATCATCAAGATAATATCTGTATGCTTATGTTGAACATTTTTCCTTGTAATAAGTGTATTGATTGTTAAACTAAAAAAGAAATTATGTTATTTGTCATTTTTGAATTAAGAACATATATAATAGATATTATCAAAGTAATTTATCTGTTTTCTGAAATTATTGTTTAGTTATGAATTCAAAATTCGCTTTAACTTCTTATATACTCAGTTTTGCACTTTTCTCAAAATCTAATTTCAACAATAAGGTTTTGAGCTGTAATATAGCAAGAAAATTTTGTTCCTCAAATAAATACAAGCTCAGCTGGATTTTAGTAAATGTATCTTTTGTACGTATGTAAGATCTGAATACTGTCTGTCACATATCCTATTTTTTCTCTCTTTTGTCTTGCTTTGCTGGGCATGTTACTCAAGCTTCTAGACATGACTTACACAAAAAGATATAAAAACTGCTTGAAAATGAATTGCTTTGCTATGAAGAAGAATAAAATTATTATTTAACAAGAATTCTTCTCATTTACCAGAATTGTTATTATTTACTAGTCGCTGTTTGGCAACCATCAGACTTGCCAAGGGTATTAGGTATATTTCATTCCAGCAAAATCATTTAGATATATCTTCATGTTTATAATTCTGCCAAATTGTCAGAAATTAAAGCCGTCTTATTTTAATTGCCCTGCATATGCTCTTTTTATTGAGTATTTAAATCTTTCTAAAGAAACCATTCCTATGACATCATAGCTCTTCTATAACTGTAAATTTCCAGTTCATCTGTCTTCTAATTTTCATGAGATTGTAACTTCACTTTTTTATTTGTCTTGTAAACTGTATAGATAGTTAATGGAATCCTTCTTCTTTGGCTTTCCACAATGGAAGAAAATTGTGCAATTCCATATTTGATGAAACGAGGAAAATGATTTGAATTATTCAGAGCAACATTTGTTGAAAATCAAGCTAAATGTTTCCAAAATTCAGGAAAACTTTACATGTTTATCAAATTAGTATCAGTAAAAAGATAATTTTTTCTTATGATTATGATAAAATCTTTGTTCTGCTATAGTATTTTCATAAGTTAGAATAGGAAAATATTAAAATTTTGCTTGGTTTTTAATTAATTTAAATCCTAATTAAAATTTAAAAGAAAATCTTTTCCACCCTCGAAAGTATATATGAGCTAAATTTTATAGTTCTAGGCCAAATGGTCTGGCCTGTAGAATGCCAAATCGCATGCACATTAATCTTTATTATTTGTAGAAACTAACTGCCTTTGGTGACCATTTGATTCCCATCATTAATAAATACTAAAAATTTCAATTTGTGAAACTGGAAGATTTCCTCAATAAAATATTTTTAAATAAATTTTGACGGACAGACATTATTATTTTAGAAACTTATGCTATTCTTATCATTATACTATATATATTCCTAATTTTTTGTTTATATCTTTATACATTCAGTTATATCTCAAAAAAATTATTTAAGAATGTGTACACATAAAAAGAATGGCTACTTTTTCTTTTTTTCTTTTTTAAGTTGAGCTCTAATTATCAATCAGTACAACAAAATTTCAAAAGTTTTATCAAAAGTATCAGGGATGTTATACTTTTTGAGTACAATGCAAATGCCATTTTCAGAATTCCATGTGTGTGCATTATCATTTTCTGATTCTTTTTTTTTTTTCAATTACCTATCGTGATAGTGTATTATACCTAAAAAGTGCAATGAAATGCTCATTCAAATAGCAAACTGAGATAAGAGAAAGTGGCCTAAGTCAATAAATTTGTTTTCTAATATTTACAAATTTTATGGACGAAAGTATGAAATTTTACATGTGTAGTGAATTCAAGAGAAACATTTTATGTACTGATATTTTTCATTGAAGAGCCTGATTAAATTTATGTGATTTTTTATTATCAGTTTTTACAGAAGTTAAATATACTATTTTCATACAATTGTCTATCTTATTTGATAAAACTTTGAAACTCTAATTATCTGTCTAATCACAATGTTTAAGGTATTTAATGCTTGTACTACTTTTTTTGGAACACTGTGTGTATGGAGAGATATTAAAGATTTTTTGATTGGGAATATTTCATGAATTATTTTTATATTTGAAACCAATTTTTATTATTTTCCTCTCTGATTGCTTAATATGAGATATAAAAAATTAATGAGTGTACTAATTTATTTATATAAAAATTTATATATTATTAACTGGAATGGTAATTATAACTTTAATAAAAAGAATAATTGAAAAAGATTTTTCCTTATTTTTGTTTTCTAAATGAGTATAAGAAATTCCAGTATTAGTAGAAAGTAAAATAATTTTGCCTTTTCTTTGTTGTCTCTTTTAGACTTAGCTAACCTATTTGAAATATGTCAGATTATTTTAAAGTTTGTCCATTATTTTTCAATTTTGCATATCTTTTCGGAAACTATTTTGATGAGTTATTTCTGAAATACGGAATTTCCCTTAAAATTTATTTAAGAAAAATTCTTTTAAAGTTTATATGCATTTTTTGTTGTTGTTGCTGCTGCAATTCTCTTTGAATGGCAATCCTACTTAATAATTATTTAAATTCATTTTACTTAATTATTTCATCATTACTTAATTATTCTAAAACATGGTGGACTTTCAGCTGAATATTTCTGGCAGTTTCATCAATCTAGCAAATATTGAAGGGGAAGCAATATTTTGAGTTGATTAATAGATTGCTGCATTGGCCAAAAAGATATTTATAATTCTTTCTTATATGAGCAGGTGTCTCCCATCAAAAAGCAATCCCTTGAATCTTCACCTGAAAGCAAATACAATCAGAATCACTGGCTCATTCAGGAAGCTGAGATGCGGAGGATAGCTGAACTGAAGGAGCGACAACTTTCTGTGCTACACCCTATCCCTCAAACACATCTTGCAGAAGATGATGTTTGCAGTACATTACCTAGAGCACCTCCAGCAATACTGATGAATCCTCCCTTGCAGGAAAAAATGTGGAGCTATGGACATTCAAATATGCCAGTGAAAAAATATATGCCTCCTGTAAATGCTGAGAAGCCTGTTGGACAATATCCTATGCCACCACAGCCTCCTGCTAAACCATCTAGAGTTGTGCCAATGGAAAGACCAGAACATATGCTGTCTGTCAGTGGACGCAAAAGGTGTTCACATTGCAGTGAGGAATTAGGTAAGTACTTAGATTTGATTAAATTTCAGATCGTGCTTGTTTTATCTTGAATACCAGGAAAGATACTGGCATTTCTAAAATTGATTTGAAATGCCGAAATATCTTTAGAAATATTTGTAACGCAATGTAATTGCAAAACTCTTCATTGAATTAGTGAGGAATTAACTTAAATTATAAGTATTTAGATGTTGAAATACATTAATACATTTCTTTTATAGGTATATCTTCTTTTCAATTCTTTATTTTGAAATTATGAGATGAACAGATATAACCAAGTTTTAGAATTTGAGACATTAATGCAAAAGTAGATACCAGAACTAATTTTGAGTTTTTGTTGGAGTATCTTACAATGTAATGTTTGTCATACCAAATGATAATGATATTTCTTTTAGGTCATGGAGCTGCTATGATTATTGAATCACTACAGTTGTATTATCATATTCATTGCTTCCAGTGCTGTGTTTGTCAAGCTCAGTTAGGCAATGGATCTTGTGGAACAGATGTTCGAGTAAGGAATAATAAGCTTCACTGCCACAACTGTTACAGTAATGATGAAGGTATGTCTTTTTCTGAAAAATAATGCTCGGAAATATTAATGAGATTATAGAATAGTTAATCTCTTTAAATGAGATTATAGTAATCATCTCATTTAAAGTATCAAAAGATTGCTGTATTGAAGTTCAAAAGCAGAGGTGAAATGAACTAGGATGAAATTTTATTTTATAATTTCTCTTGTTTGTATTAAGTTTATTTCAAGTTACCTTGTTTGTTGTTGCAAATTATTTTTATCATTTGAAAAATTCATAATGTAACAGATGTTAACAAATTGACAGTGCTATCTCTGTGAAATGTGTATCAAATATCAATATAGCTTGTAATTATTAGTGAACAAACATTGTAAAAGCAAGCCCATGAAATGTTTTATAATCACAGAAAAATTTATTGTAGAATGTAGATATGGAAAAAGTTTTTTTTAATAAAATATAGGTTTATATATTATAGGTTTTTTTAATATTTAAATTAGCTTAGATATATTTTTCTTAATTTTAATAATGCATAGAAGAATGCCAGTATTTTCTTAGAGCATTTAAAATTTTGTTCAAATTATTAGAGATGTCATAGGCCAATGATTAGAAGTCTTGTACCTTTTATGAGCAATTTGACTCTTGTCAGTTTTATGTTTAATATATTTCAAATGTTTTAATGACAATTAATTAAAAAATTTATATAAATTTATAAATATAATTATTTAAATTTTTCTTGCGAGTTTGAATACTGAAATAATAGGAGAAAAACTATAAAGGAAAAGAAGTTTGAAACTTTGACTTTATTAGCATCTTATAGATAAGTTATTTTTAGTCACAAATCTGTCAGAATAAAATACTGTATATGAAGTTGCAAATTTATTATATTTGAAAGCTTTTGTGAATTCCAAAAATTACTGTTTTAAAATTTACTCTTTCTTTTTTAGCTGGTTTGAAATTCAGCCAGGTATGAAGACAGCATATGTACAGTAATTAGTATGAAAATTGTTATATTATTACAAAAGAAACTTGCTTCTCAGGCTTGTATATTTGTTCAGAATTATGTTACGAATGATGTATTTATTTTCTGCTCACAATACTCTTATTTTTCTTATTCATCCAAAGTTCATAAAGTATTCTATTGTACAAGAATTATTTGAAATTCAATTAGGCTAAGGATATTTTTTTCCTAGTGATGTTAATTACTTTAAAAATAAGGGAAAAGTTTGTTGTTATTCTATCTCTTATTGTTATTATCATTCATAACGTTTTTGTTATTTCTTCAAGAGTTAAAACAAGAAGTCTTCCTTTTTGTGTAATACTGCAAATCAGTAGGGTGTTAACTTGTAATATTTTCTTATTGTTTCATATTGTTAGTAACGAAGCCAAAACTATAAATATACAACAGGGACTGTGATATATTCTGTAAACGATATGTACGAAACAATAATTAATAGTATTTTCTGGTATCAACTTTTTCACATAATTGAAAAGCAGAGCATTTTGTAGATTTGTAAATATGTATTTAATAAAAGTATTGTAAAGTCTCCGTTTCGATTTCGAATGTGTATAGCCTTGAAAATAATCATAGTGTAAGTATTCAATGTAGAATTTTTCTTTCTAAAGCTGGATAATTGTTTCTTATCCAATGGAACAGTTGATTACACAGTTCAGTTATCTGATTTCCTGAATATAGTTTGAAATCCACACTCTCAGTGCTTTCTCAAAGTTGTCCACATGTCTGTGATTTAAAGTTCCTGTTCATCAAAATAGACATACTTAATCATTGTGTATTGCATAAATAATCTGAAAAATATATTTTATATTCTTTATGTAATATTGTTAATCTTCCTGCATGAGATGATAATTTGTAAATAAAGGATTTTAGCTGAAAAATGTGTATTTTATTTATGCAAATTATCTGTACTGAAACTTAATACATACTTGGTTCAGATTTTCGACTTTTGCTAGTGGAATATAAATCAAGGTTAATATCTTCCATAATTTTATATAAATGAGCTCCCGTAAACTAATATTGCCAACACTAAATAGAAGATTACAATACTTATCTAAATAATTTGAAAAAGATGAAAAGAAAACCAGAAAATATCTTAATTTTCTCTATGTTGATTGGCACATTTAAATTTTAAAGGTATTTAATATTTCCTCCTAATCATAGCTCAGTAATAAAAATGAAAATAAAATATAAAGCAAAGGGTGAAATGGGTCGATCTGAACTTTAATTGCTCATCAGAGGATGAGGTTAATGTGGATGATAAAAGGAATTATAGCATTTTCTGTATACAGTATCAATATACTTTCTGAACTTCAAATAATACAGTAGACCAATGTGCAGAAATGTAAAAGCAATGCAATACAAGAAAAGTGCATAATAAATGGAGGCAAATTAAAAATGTAGCATATTGGAAATTTAAGAAAAGTGTATCATAAAGGAGAAACGAGCAATGCGAATTACATACTAAACTTGTTATTCTACCATTACATTACGAATTTTGCATACAATTTTTTCCCATGCAGGCGAACGCTCTGCTGTATGAAGTAATGAGATTTTGATATTTATTCGTGAGAATCGCCATTTCGCATGTTTTCTGTCTTTCCTCCCTCCCTTTTTCGAATGTTTTGCGCATTTTTTCTGTGCTCCGGCTCCTTTCTGTTTTAAATTTGTTATTTTATATCATTTTGTAAGTACATATGTGGAGTGCTCGCTTTTGTCATGACTCAATAGCTGAATTCTAAACCATTTGAGATAAACATATAATTTCAGTTGGATAAATACTTTAAGTGACGTTAAGAATAATATTTTATGTCGAGTTAAATATATTTCTCAGAAATTTATTAAATCTGACTTTTTATATAGTATCCCGGTCCTATCAATCGCATTTAGTAAAATGTTCCTGTCATTGTAACTCTTTTAACAAAATATATTTATATATATTCTTCTGTGACTAAAACTTATAGTTGTGAAGCAGATAAATCGGTTGTCTTGCAAGAGCTCTTTTGAGATTGTTTGCAAATTTAAATTGTAGCACCGCTGTGTTCCTTTTTCAAATTGTTTCTCAACATAAATTTGTACACGATCCTATTTCGGATAAACTGCTATAACTGGGTCGATTTTTTTGACCCTACGTTTTTAGCGTATCGACCATATTTTATGTCTGATACCTGCAGGCTGCATAAAAATTGAGTTCTTGACTTTTTCAAAAATGCATTTGACTCAAACAGCATAAAATATAGCCCTTTGCATCATTTAAAGCGTTTTCCTATCTGGAACTATGTGTGTATCTCTGAAGGTTTAGAAATTAGTTACTAAACCAGCACAACAATTGGCACTCTCAATATCTCTCCCTCTCCTTATAACAAAGATGTGTTGGCTCTCCACAGGCCAGATCGTTTAACCTGTAGCTCCACATTTGACATGTATACACTTTGCAGGGTAGAAATGTGCGTCTCGGAGCAATTTTTTAAAATTATTTTTTTAATGTAAAATTGTTCTGTTTTTCCTCGATAACTTCTAAAAATATCACTGCACAAAAATACATATTCACCGTTTTGAAATATAAGAAATTTGTTTTTTAGATTGTACTAGTTTAAAATAGTCGTGCAAATTTTTTGTGAAATTTTGCAATTTTTTTTAAAGTTATATTTTCTCCTAATTTTTAAAAATAGATTATGTTGTTGCTTTGAAATTCAAACTGTTTTCATTGTTTCCTCCTCCATTGTTAAAAGCTAAGGAAGAAGGATTTGGTTTAATAATGTTTAGTTTACAAAACATGAAAAAGTGGTTACAATACCGCAAAATTTAGAAGGTAGATAAACTGAATATTTATGTTTTTAACAGCGCTTTGATATTATGGGATTGTCTCCTTTAGAAAAGTTCATGCACACAATAAGCAGATCTTAAGCAAGGTAATTGAAAATAGCACGACTTTAATGTTAAACAATTTGACGTAATAGTGAACATGAAGTCGTCTCTAAACGATTTATCTGAAAACAAATATAATCAATATTCTTGGCGAAACAATCTGGTTGCTTGAAGTGACTAAAAATGTGATAATTCCATTCTAAAGACATTCGTGAAATTATTTCATGCCCAGTTAAATTCAAACTAAAAAAGAAAAATCTGAGTTGCAATGGTTTCCCACTTGTTCTTGATATGTAATAATGTTAATTTTCGCCGTCTTAAACTGCTGCAATCCTTTAGTTTCTATCCAGTGTCACTCCCTAAATCAGGAAGTCATCTTTCTGAGCTGTTAACAGGAACTTACTTTCTCGCTCGTATTCTTAGTTCGCTGCATTTCTCACTAATGTCCATGGCTCAAATTCGCTGACAATAATATTGACAGCCATATTTAAGTTTCCTCTGTAATCACTTGAATTAACAATTAACGGAATTCTGTCCCTTTTTTTTTTTTTTTCCCCACTATTTCAATTTTATACAAGGCTTTATTTACAGTACAAAAACGTAATATCTCTACTAATAATAAAGGTGAATGTGTGTATTGGTGCTTTACAAGCCATATCGTTTAACCTGTTGTTGTTGTTTCTTATGGCACTTGCCGCGGACAAGGCCGCTGTTACGAAGACAGCGATTTAAGCCGGAGGGGAGCGTCTCTTGTTTTTATAGTAGGGCCAAGAGTACGACTTTGCTACTCACGCATCACTTATTCGCTTGCACAGCCCCTTTTTACAGGAGGGCACTTTCACACATCTCGCAGATAGAACAACCATGCCCAAACCGGGATCACGGGGAAGACGCGCTAAACCTATGCCAGGACGCCGGCGTTTAACCTGTATCTACCAAATCTGGCGCAAATGTGCCTTCACAGGTGGGACTGGAAAGGACCTCAAAGGGATTTTTGTTGTTGTTGTTGTTGAAATTTTATTTAGAATTCTAATTCATTAGAAATCAAACCGAATGTTGGCGGTTTTTAGTAACTATTTCCAAAAATATTATTGCATGAAAATAAATTTTGCGCCGTTTTAAAATTTATACATTTTTTTTTTTTTTTTTTTTTTTTTAATTTTAGAAACCAAGCTCCGAAACATTTCTGTAAATGCTGGCCCTAAATGAGAAATTTTCGAAAATGCCTTCCTCTTATTTTAACCGCTTTTGTTGAAAATGATCCCTTCGATTTCCACCACCCGTTGTTTTAATGGGTTATCTCTATAGTCTGTTGTAAGCAGGTAGTTATTTTGCGGTTTTGCCCTTATCTGAACCCTAGAAAAAGGCTATATGCCACAATTTCATTTCATTTTTCCCCTTAAAATGGTAATTGACTGATCTTGTAGGAGGCTCTATTAAATTAAATATTATGATATTAAATAAATTATATGATTTTTTTCTTGTATGTATGGTATATTTAACAAAAATTCATCAATTTCATAAGTATTTATACAAATATAAATATAAAAATAGAAACATAACACAAATAAAATATAAATAAAAACGTGCTCTGCGATCATTTTGGAATGTGAAAATTAATTAACATTTAATAAATTTCTGAATTATTGGTAAAACTATGAATTTGGCTCTTTTAAAGCTTGGGCATTGTAATATGAACTTCATTTTACTTTTATATTTCTAGCAAATCATTTTTAAATAAACTAGGTAGCGATTGTACCCACATTAAATGACAGCATATTTTATAATATTTTATGATTCCTGTTGCTTCATTTTATATTTCAAAATATTCTTTCCTTTTGTAGTATATAGATTATACTGCTCATTCTATTCTACATATAAAAAGCATATTGAATGTTTAAATATTAATTTACAAAATTGATTATATATATATATTTTATTTAACGTACTTCGAAAATTTTTTAATGTAAATAAATAGTAGTGTTTTTCACTAATGCATAGAATAACATGTTAACAATTCAATTTTTTGCTGAGAATTTCAATTAATTATTGCATGTGTAGCATTTTTGAAAAATACACTTAAAATTGTGTATATAATCGGTAGCTGAATTATAAATAATATGAAAAAATTGCTTTCTTTGGAAATAGGATTTTCATTTCTTAGTATATATGTATTTTCACCTTTATTTGTAATTTTACTTTTTTTATATTCTTAATTCGTTATTCATTTTTCTATTGACATAACCGAATAATTTTCTTAAGCCATTTTAAATGAAAATATAAAGAAATTATATTCATAACATTGATAAATAAAACAAAATAATAAAAACTATTTTTTGGTGAATTGCAAATTATAAATATTAAGAGTGATATTTTAAAAATAAAATTTACTGTTCTCAAATAGTCAGATATGATGCTTAAGTATATAAACGAATAATTAAAATGTAAATAAGTTGCTTATTTCACTCACCAAATCCATTATAACGTCCTAAAAATTGTATAGCACAAATTTTCTAAGCTTTTGTAAGGAATAAGTCTACCATTAATGAATTCTTTAACTTAATAACTGCATAAAAAGATGTGTCATTATCCAGGAGCAGCCCACGGGCAGGGACATCTGGGAAATGAAGACGCGCCATCTGCATCGGCAACCGAAAATTTGCCGTTGGGTGTTCTGATTGTCTCATTTCTGGAAATTGAAAAGACCGTCGGCCTTACATTTCTTTACTTTTCGTTTTTCCTAAAAAGTATTGGAAAAATGGTGGAGCTGTTGGAAGTATTTGGGTGCCTTTTTAGAACAGGGAAATTCTCTTTCCTTCTGAATTCGGCTTCATACTTGCTTACAGCCTGGAGCCGGTAAGTAGAATGTCTTCGGTCCATGATGAGTCAACGTGGAACTTCAAAACTTGAAAGTAAATTTCAGTGAAATGCCTCACGATAGTTTCTGCTGAAATATTTTTGAGTGGGATAACTTCTATTCAGCTGATCTGCTTAAAAATGCAGGTTAAGAGGGAGACTTTGTTATCTGAAAATCTTAATGTTTTATTTCCCTTCAAGACTAATACTCCGAATAGGAAAGAACTTTTGAAATGCAAGTAATCCTCTGAGAAGACTTCTTGGGTTGCATCTCGTATTTTACACACTCTATTATCTCAAAAACTCTTATTAATTACATTTAGAGTGGCAGAGCAGATGTAATCTAAGGGACATTTACTATTCAAAAATGTTTAGGATGAACACCTAGCAAAACATAAGATTTTGACCGGACAACTCATTAGCGGCTTCTCTCCGGCATCGGAATTGTGGCGGTGATGTACTTTGACAACAGTCTGAATGATTCACGTATTCTCCGTGGATTGAGAAAAGCGATAAATGCCCTGGAATTTTTCACAGAGGGCATCATGATTATCAAATACACAATCAGAGGTTAGGTTACTTACAGTAACGTCCCCTTTTTAAAGCAACACTAGGACTATTTTGGTACGGACCTCGTGATCTTGAACCACGGTCAGATGATGAGGACAACACCTGAGCTGCCACCCCCTCTCCAAACTTCCACACCACACCAGTGGAAAGACGTTGGATTTAACGAGCACCAGACCCGCTTCCACGACGGTTCTTTGGTGGAATCGGTTCTGAAGCCGATGTTTTACCACCAAGCCACCGTGGAGCTACACAATCAGAGAAAGGACGAAAAAAAGTTTCCGCGGTTTTTAAAAACAAAAACGAAAGGCTGTAAGAAGAAAAATGAGAACACTTTTTTTTTTTTTTTTTTTTTTTTTGAAAACGTATTCTAGCCATACGAAAGTTGAAATATCAGATTGCATGGGGAATTGTGTTCTTCTTTTCCTTAAAAAGAAAAAAAGAATATCCTCGAGAGTTATTTTCATTATGTAAGATACGGAGAGGATGACGCCTGTAAGGATGTATCGTCATATTACTCCTTTACCTTGACAATTATAAGCAGAGAAACAAGAAAAGTATTGAATAATGTCATTTGCAATTCGCCTTCAAATGTCGTACACGTATACCCACACTGTTATGTCCAGACCAATAAAACAGTGGCAAGTGGTACTTCGATTAGGAGAAGATATCTGTGTGTGACTAAGTTGTACCAAGCTTCATTTTTTTTTTTTCATAACTTGATTCCTTTTTGAAGACTTTAATTCTTGGAGCAAATGAATATTTGATTGTACCCAAAAATAAGTATTTTTTCCCCGGTTTCTTTTTTTGCAGAAAATGTAAATATTGTCTAAACGATTTTTTTTTCATTAATCCTATTTTATCAAGGCATCTTAACCCATAAGCTAATAAAAGGGCGTTACGAATTATATAGTTTTTGCCGTAAAGTAATTGGAAGAAGAAAAAATAATTTCCCACTCCCATTTCATATTCATGATATTGAACTTGAGTAATTCAGGTATGTATTCATTCAACGAGTTCGGTGGGTTTTGGGGGTGGGGAAGTCTTTAATTAAGGATATTAACCTACTTATTTTTCGCTTTCAAACTTCAATCAATAATATTTTTATTAGTGTAACAACTGTATTTAATAAATTAGGGTGCACCTTCCTAATTCACACATTTTGTATTCACATATTTTACCTTCACCTTTGGTTTATATTGGATTTGTATTATTTAGTTGTGACAAAGCAACCTTTTTTTATCAGATCTGTACAGCAAAAGAGTAGCGACAGCGGCTGCCTGATTTTATTAAATTGTTTTAACCATTAACCAGATTAGTAATTATTATATATAATAATCTGGCAAAATTATTACTGCAAAGGGAAGCGATTGGATAAATAAAATGTTGCTTCTTTCCTGATGAATTCATTCAATATTGTATTGGGGGAAACAATTTGAATGCGTCAGTAATATAATCCTAATCTTCTATTCTTCATCTCTATCTCAGCTAAAAGCCATAATTGAATGTGTATTTGCACGCGCGCATGTGCTGAATTACAGATATCACATTTGGCACATATATACCTTGAAGAGTAAAAACATGACATTTTTAGAATTCTAAGCAATTAAAAATGTAATTTAATTTTAGCATTTTTTCCAGACAACATCCGAAAATATTACTGCATAAAAATGAACATCCGATTCACTTGTTGCTACGTAGGTTACTGAAAATAAGAATAATAAGAATCAGATATCCAACATGTAAGAAAATAAGAATCAGATATCCGACATTTTGCCGATTTAACAGAGTTTTCTGACAAAATTCGTTTATTTGTACTATATAATAACTTAAAGTGGGATTTTAATGATCAAATTCTTTGATATCATGCTCTCTACTCTAACTTTCCGATAAGACTTTTGGCGATGAAACTTATACTTTCCCGTCAATGCCGAGAGTGGTAGGTAAGCAGTCACCGACGTAGGGAGCTCTTGCTCACATCTACAAAGCCATAACATCCGACTGAAGCCCGTTCCAACGACCTGTCGCTTTTACGGATATGGTCGTAAGTCTGCCAACTGACCCACTGTAAAGCCCCGTTCCGAAGACCTGTGCATCTGCAGACATGGCACACTTTCCCCTCTTTAGTGGTTTTCCGGAGTTCTTTGATTTCTTTCCATTATATTGAAAATTTGCGGGAAGTTCCGGATCGCATCCATAGGCGGAGTTGGTCCAACATTGGGTTAGTTGGAAGATTTACAACCCTATCAGTAACGGTCATAGGTCGTTGGAACGGAACATAAGACACCTCAGCCTGTGGACATCAGGCGGGAGCTTCCCGCGAATTGTCGGTAAAATGAACAGACATCAAACCACAAGAGAGGGGAAAGAAGGCAAAATGTGCCTGCCTGAAGATGCACACGGGCTGTCCGAACGGGGTTTGAGATTTCGCATTTTGCTGCACCCAAAAAACCCTTTTCCCGTTCAGCTCGACATTCATCACAAGTATTGCGAAATATTAAATTAAACCTCTTGATATTTCCATCACTCTAGAGAAAGCTAAGAGAATTTGTGTTTGAAAAAATTGCTGATGTACATAGGAGAGGAAAGGCATAGAAAATGATGCCTTCCTGATAAAAGGCTTTTCCTTCAGTTAGACACCACCTGCAGGAGTGCAAAAGAGTTTTCCGTTGCAAGGACCCGAGCAAAGAGGAGAGGCAGCCAGAAGGCTTCCGGCTGTGATCTTCGGAAAAAAAACATCTGCCTGACTTCAGACATGACGAAACAAAAGTAGAATACCATCCGACCTGCCAATCAAGCCGCTCGTGTTGCCCAATAAACCCCGGGCCTACTGACCCCTGACATTCGCCGGAGAGCATCTTGCGGCTTTTCAGGAAGGAGGAAAAGTGTTGCGGCAGGGGTCATCGAACGGGTCTAATATACTGCTCCGGCAAAAACGACGGTTTCGAAGAAAAGCATCTGAGATATTCTGCTGATTCAACCCCCCCCCCTTCTTCTGCTGAACGTCCGCTATCTGGATAGAAACCGAAAGTTACCCGTGTCAAGAGGCAGGTCGTTCACGTCCGAAAGCGTTCTAATTACGAGGTTAAATTTATGAAGTGCTCTATTTCGATCGGCATAGCCCGTGTTCTCAAATTTAGTAGTAACGTTTAATTTCATAAAATGTGAGCTCACACTGTTATGAGAGTCCCGGAAATAAATTAGGTGTTTTTGCTTTAAAAAGTAAAAATTAAGCGAATAACTTACAGTCTCTTTCTTTTAGAACTAAAAGAAATAAAATATCGACAAATTTAGGTGGCATTCGCAGAGGAACGTTGAATAACCACTTCTGTATAATACCAGATGTTTTAAAACAAATTTCGGTTTTTCACAATAGCACATCTGAGCTGCAATCCTCTCAGATGTGCTATTAATTTATAAATGTCATTACACAGGCGCACAACTGTTACCTTTATATTCCGCGGATGACAAAAAGAGAGTTTTCTGCGTTTTACATTTCACATCTGTAAATCCGTAATTATTTTGAGTACTCTCTTTAATCAATTAGATCAAAAGTGATTCATACATCGAATCTTCAGTTTGAAAATACTGGATGGCATTATAAAATGAAGAATGTGATAAAATCCAGAGGTTTAAGAATAATGTCGGAGGAGAGTAATGAGTCTATTAATCTTGCAAACATCGTTATTATTGTGAAAATTCAGATATTTGATGTAATTAACAAAAACAAACAAATAAATATTTAGAAGAGTAGTGAATTCTATGTAAAAGATCGATTTATAGAAATCGTTCAAAAATTATGTGATCAGCCCACGCATGCTTCGATTATATAATTCTAAATCTTGCTTTTGAAATTTTTACGTTTTTTTAAATTCATTCTTTCTTAAAATCTGTAATATGAATTATCATTATTTATTTACATTTGAGGTATTTTAATCATTTTGACGAAAATGAGCAAATCTAAATTAAATTATGAGTGCATTAACTTAAAATATCGGGGTGGGATGAAAGGTTTCCGGCCTGACCTAGAAGTGGCGCTCTCGGAATGACTTTGACTAAAGCACTTCAAAGTGCCATCCTTGTTTGATACTTCTTGTGTATTTTCAAAGATTTGTGTTTGGTTGTTTTTATACTGTGCTGTTTTAAAATGTTGTTCTTTAGCTTTTAGGCGAGTAGGGAGAAAAACTGAAGTGCAAGCTGTAATAAAATATTTTTTTATAAAAGGATTATCTCCAACGGATATTAAAACTGGGCTAGATACTACACTGGGGGAATCTACTCCTTCATTTACATCTGTTTAAACATGGGTTCCAGACTTCAAACGTAGTCGACAAGAACTCTGGATGCGAAGCGATCTGGAAAACTAAAATCAGCCACTACAGATGAAATCGTTAGAAAAGTTCACAAAAATGTTAGGAATGATCACCGATTGATATTGACAGAGATTGCCGAGTCTGTTGGTATATCCGAAGAACGAGCACATAATATTTTAATAGATATTTTGGGTATGAGAAAGTTATTAGTAAGATGGGTGCCGCTTTTGTTGACCTTGGATCAAAAACTGCAGCGCATGACGATATCGGGGCTGTACCTTCCAAGCCCAAAACTGATTTCTTGAGGCGTTTTGTTACCGTGGATGAGGCATGGATCCATCACTATACAGAGACCAAACGGCAATCAAAACAATGGATAGCGAAGAACGAATCAACACCAAAAAAAGCAAAAAGTGCGTCATCTGCTGGAAAGTTTATGGCAACAGTTTTTTGGGGCACTAAGGGAATTTTATAATTAAATTATCTAGAAAAAGGCAGGGCCATCAATGCTGAATATTATGCTAATCTTTTGAATAAATTGCATTCCAAAATCAAAGAAAAAAGACCAGGTATTGATAAGAATAATGCCCTGTTTCACCAGGACAATGCTCCCGTTCACAAGGCTGTCATTGTGATGGCAAAACTCCATGAACTGAAGTTTCATCCTATCCTCAATATATGGTTTTCCCGTACTACAGCCTCTTCCCCAACGTGAAAAAATTCTGCCTGGAAGAACATTCTGCTCTGATACCAATGTCATCTCAGCGACGAATGCCAACTTTGAGGCCTTAAAAGAAAGCACTTATAGAAATGGGTTCAAAGCATTACCGCACCGCTGGAGCATATATCTTTGGAAGGGGACTACGTTGAAAAATAAAGCAACCATTAAACATATTTTTTTCATTTTCCTTGTTAGGCCGGAAACTTTTCTACCCACGCTAGATAAATTCATTTAGTATCAATAAATTTTGTAGATTATTTAATTTACTTTTGTAAGTAAGTTATGAAATTCCAATACGTTGGAAAAAAAGTGTTAGATCTAAAATAACAGAATGAACGCATGATGTAGGCTTATATATAAGCGGAAACTTGAAAATGTTTTCCTGGAATGTGACCGATGTCATTTTGATTCCATTTTATGCAGTAAACTATTTTAATATACAATTTTTTCAGCCAATGTAGAAAACTACTTATTTCTGTCTTTGCCCTCACTCCATTTCTTTCCATTTTGATTTCCAGAACAACATCTTCATTTCTAGAATTTGTAAAACTCTCATTAGAAACATATATTTGTGACATTAAATCCGAATTTAACTATGCTTTCAAATTCAGTTAAAATCCGCAAAACAAATTCATGGTATAAGGATTTCTTATCGATAACGAACTTCTCAAATGGACTGCTGCATTATCAAAATAATTTCAAATGCTTTAAAATAAAAGCAAGGAATTCAGAAATGGAGTACCAAAACTTTGTCTTTCCAAACAGGATTTCAGCTGCTTCAACTGATCTTAACTACTTACTTTTCTTCCCATTTATTGCTTTGACAGAAACCGACCTTTACAAGTGACAAATAGACAGAATTATACATTCAAGAATTTTCATTTCATTTAATAATAATTTAATTAGATACAAAATAAAAATTTTAAAAAGCACAAAAATGAATAATTTGAAAACCACAATTTTTACGTATATGGCGCTTGATTTGAATAATCAAAGCACAAGATACAGTTTTAATTGGTAATCTTTCTTCCATTAAAAAGATCAGATCTGCTGCAGTCACGGACTTCCCACAGAGTTTCGACTGATTATTTTTCGTTTTTCCAGTCTGTTATCATACCAAAAGTACTTTCAGGCATTTGGTCTGTCTAAATTAAACTTTTTTCTATCTAATCGGATAACTGAGTTCCGTTTCATTGTCTATATTATTCTCTGCTAATATTGTCTGGTATCCATATGGTGAGATGACAGTTTCGGCCCCCATTCCATGCTCAGAAGGTTTTGTTCAACTCATTTTACAATTCAAGGGTTCAGTTTAGCTTAGAAAACTTAAAAAACTATTAGAAACGTAATTTATATGTTAAAAAATTGGTGTCATTGGAAAAATATTATTGAAAAGATAATTATTTTAAATTTTAAGATATTATAATATTTTCGGATTTTATCATTGGAAAATGCCTAAATTTCGCATAACTTTTATTAATAATAATTCCAAATAGAATTTTAAAAAATCTCCGAAAAGCAGACTTTCACCCTCCAGAATATATATGTTCCAAATTTAATAGCTCCAGGTCAAATGACCTACCTAAAAGGTGCGAACTCACACGTACATTTATTTATCTTCGTTATAAGTAAACAGCTCTTTTAAATGAACACAAAATCTGCTCTTCGTTTATTCAGTTCCTTAATAATTAATTAAATTTATATCTTGGGACCACGTATCAATGTTTTTCCAGACAAGTTAATCTAGATAAAAATCTTCTCATTTTGGTTTTATGAGAATTGAGAGCGGCGAAAATTGCGATTTCAGATATATTTGAAGCTGCGAATGCTAGGTAAGAATTCAAAACTGATAGTTGAATATTCTTTTTGTTTACTAATTGATTGATTTTTTTCTGACGCAAGGACCAGTTCTGGCCAAGCTGTGCCAAACTCGTGTTAACTTAAAATACAAAAAAATTACTCGTTAAAAACGGTAAGGAGATGTAAAGTAAAAAGAACAAAGTAAAAATAGAATCAAATATTATGCATGAAATTGATGTCAAGTAAAAATGAAAACAAATTAACATGGTAAATCTTCCAAATGTGAATAATCTCTTCTGAAATATTTTATTCTTAGAAAATGGTACTTTGGGCATTCACATATGATATGCCAAACAGAAATTATGGTACTACATCTTGCACAAATTGGAGCTATATCCGAATGAAGCACATGCCTGTGAGCAAAATAAGTATGACTTATGCGAAGCCTTGTTCATTTGACACTTAATCTGTGGCTGAGACAGACAGTTTTAAAACCAGAAATAGATGGCTGGATGGAATGCAATTTACTAGCAAGTTACAAGTCCCAAGTATGCTGCCATATACGGAGAGAACTTGATCCAAGTCTTGAAGCGGAACAAACATTTCTTCATTTGAGCTAGCTATTTTTGTGGCAACATCAACTTGATCATTCCTAGGGATACCAACGTGTCCAGGGATCCAACAAAATAGAATGTTCAAATTACGATCCAGCAGTTAAAAATATAATTTTACTGAGCACCAAAGGTTGGTTAGTTTAGTTTAGTTTAGTTTAGTTTAGTTTAGTTATATTAACGTCCCGTTTGAAGCAACACTAGGGCTATTTTGGGACGGACCTCGTAATTTTGAACCGCGGTCAGATGACGAGGACGACATCTGAGCTGGCACCCCCCTCTCCACACCACACCACACCAGCGGGAGGACGTTTGGTCAGGACGGATTTAACGTGCAACAGACCCCCTTACACGACGGTTCTTCGATGGAATCGGGTCTCGAACCTGAAACCCTCCGGTTCCGAAGCCGAGACCTTACCACCAGGCCACCGCGGCCCTACACCAAAGGTTGGCTTTGTCTGGATGAGTTCAAAATTGCTTCAATTGAACTTTGTGAATCGGTGTATATTATCCAATCTTTCTTTGATAATAGTCTGATAGCTCTTTTCGTTTACAAAATTGCCCGTTATCGTTAAAGTAAACATTCTTAATTTTGCTTAATTCTTTATTTCCTGTAATACATTTTTACGTTTTATATTGTAAAATTACTTTTTCAGAGTAAGAAAGCAGAGTGATTTTTTTTTTTTAAATCTTAGTGGATCAAGTGAAAAAACTTTCATAACCTGACCTGAAAAATTGTTCTTAACGTTTTTAAACTGAGTGGCATTAACACGAAAACCATTTGATTGATATTAGTTTCATAGAGATAAGGGCGAATGCATTGTTTTTAATAAAGTCTTTAAGACACTTCCGCTTAGTGGAATGAAAAGAAATCGTGGAATAGGTTTCACATTTCGATAAAAAAAAAATGGCACGCGATTATTTAAATCGTAGATATTAAGTAAGATATATCACGCTGACAGGATTGATGTTTGTATAAAAAAAAGCATTTAATTAGCAACTATGTTGAGCTGTCAGAATAATTTAAAGAATCTTTCAATACATAATTGAAAAAAATAATCTTGTTTTAATGTCAAGACAATGTGAAGCTGTTCATATCTCTAGGTCAGTATGACTCGTACAATCCATCTTTTCCCTCTCCCGATCACTGTCCTCACATGACTATTAATAATATCAGATATTCTGGGCTAACCAGAGTACCTGATACAATGTGAAATCTTGAACGGTTATCTCTTAACAACTGCGGTTCTGAACGAATGACAATCCTCTCTATGGCAACCCGTGCACAGGGAAGGGACAGCCGGCCACCTGTTAGCACGAAACTCATTTCTTTCTAGGTCAAAACCAAAAGGCTCGGGAAGCTGTTAAAGGTCAGATGAAAGCAGAAGATTCTCTTCGCTTTTCCTTCAGCCGCTACAATTAAATGATCCCCCAAATCTGATTCTTCCCGAATTAGATTCGTGTTTCATCGCGGAAAACGGTTTCTGCACGCGCCTCCTCCATTGTTCCTGACAAAGGATTCATTTATCTGATGACCCATTTTGAGACAGACCGGACGGTGCGGCCGAAGCTCGAAAATAATAAGTTTTATCCCCTTCACTCTCATAACTGGAATGGCTCCAATATTGATCATTCTTTATATTTGTCAGCATTATTTATGCCCGGCGACTCGCAGTGGAAATTAGCATTTTATGTGAAATGCGTTCTTTGTTTGTGTTCTTCACCGGATGAAAACGCTTAAAATGCGTGCGTTATCTGGCGCGTAAGAAGTTCAAGGTTACAGCAACCGTTTAGCTAAAGGCACCTTAGAGAAGAAGAATTCCCTGCACAAAACGTGGAAAAATTGTTCTCCTTTTTAGCGAATTGGAATTTAGTTACAGAAATATTTGTTTCTGGATGGTATTTTCTATTGTTGAGTGAATTGTTCCATACAATCAAATTATACTGAAATAAACCTTTCTTTTCATAATTTAACATTTATTTTTTATATATAGCTTTTACATAGCCTCGGTAAATCTTTAAAACAACGACTACGAACATTTAGTATAGATTCAAACACTTAAGATTGGAAAATGTGCGTTGACTTTGGTATTATTACACTCTAAACAGAAATAAATGGAATTGGGAAAAAGAGAGAGAATTGAACATTCTAGAACATCTAAATGATGTATTTTTGAGAAAAGTTGAGGCATGTGTATTGTTGATACACACATACGTACATGCATACATACATACAGAGAGAGAGAGAGAGAGATACTAGCCGCTTTTGGAGACCAGATTTTCGTCCATATTATTAACTTATTAGTCTGTTAAATTATCAATATGGGATGTATTTCTTTAAAAACATTTTACCTAGTTATTTAATATGATTAAAACACATGAGTATCAATTAAAACAGTTTACTGAATTTACAAAATGTATATATTACGAAATAAAAGTCGAAATCCTGCTACTGATTGAATGATCGGTGTTTCAATGTTTTCATGAAGAGTTTGAATCCCGTAAAAACATTGCTATAAAATTGAATTAAAAATATTATTAAAATTAAAGAAATTTATATCATTAAAAAAGTAATTTCTTAAATCTTAAGATTAAACAAAAAGCATTTTTTATAAGATAATTGCTTTGGAAGATATGAGTAGCGATTTCCGAAAGCAAGTCAGAGCGATTACGGCTAGACTTAAGATTATAATAAAAATTCAAAATTGAAAAAAAAAAAAAATGAGCTATTTCTTACCAAATATAATTGTGACAATTTTTGATTGCAACTTTAAAAGCTGTTTGTTAACATTTCTGCTATACACTCAGGATTGCGAACTTTTATAGAGTTTTTGGACGATTGATACTGTTTTGATGCGCTTGGCGAAAAATCGATCTTAAGTCTTATCACTAATACCTATCTGACAACGTTTTATTTGAAGCCTATTTCTTAATTTCTTTCCTCTGACTGAATGTCCTCTTTGGTTGCATGGCGAACTATCTTCAGAACACTACTAATAATATTTTGCAGTTCCATTAATTAGCCGAGCGAAGCGTATGATTCGGTACATTGTAAAAATATTCAATGAATAAAGCAGTCTGAAATTAGTATGGTATTTTGTTTATATTTAACTGCTGCCATTCGATAATCTATACTTATAATAAAGCTCAATGTGTGTGTGTGTGTGTGTGTGTGTGTGTGTGTGTGTGTGTGTGTGTGTGTGTATTGGCGCTCTACAGGCCAGACCATTCAACCTACAGCTACCAAATTTGGCACGTGTATACCTTGGAGGCCGAGAATGTGCACCTGGGGGTTATTTTTTGAATTTTTAATTAGAATTTTATTTATTTAAAAATTAAGCAAAATTTTGGCGTGTTTCTGCTATGACTTCCGAAAATATTACCGCATAAAAAAGATTTTTGCATGATGTTAAAGATCAAAAATTTATCTTTTAAATGATACCAATGTTTTAAACTTAAACAAAATAAAAATAAAATTTAAGCTGCACGAGCACGTTTCGCATTCATGGGAAAAAATTAGCTTTTTTCAAAGTGTTGCCTAAACACTGATTAAAGCTCCAATTAAAAATAAATTAAATCTTTTTGGAATTGAAATCAGCAAAAATATAATTTTCAGCACATGTCTGTAGGAAATGAAACAAATAAGAAATATTATTTTTTCTAAAAAATAAATTCAAGAAAAATTATTTTATGATCTTTAACGCTCTCTATATTATTAATCCAATAAATCAGTTTTATTTTAAGGCAAGTTTTGTTTAATATGAACTGGATATCCATTCAAATCAATGCCACACAGCTAATTTGTAAACCTTTAGTAAGACACAGATCTGTTAAAATGGTCTAAATAGAAAATGATTATATTTTATCTAACTTGATTCAATAAATGCTCTAATAAATAACGAATTTTTGATTTTACATAAAGCTTCTGCTGGGGAAATCACGATTAACAAAATGTTCTTGAAACACTAATATTTTAAATAAAAAGAGTTAATTTCCAATCAACTAAATCAATCACTTAAACTGACTGATTTATGAAAATTTGAATATCACTATTCAATAAAAAAAGGATAATTTTAGATTTTCCATCGATTGTTTCAAATAAAATACACCAATCAGCGCGCAGGTCTCTCAAGATTAATTGGCCTAAGATTATGAAAATGTTGAGTTTTTCTAAATTTTTAACATTCAAAACTTATTTATAAAGTCTTAGTTGATCGTGGAAAATAGAAACATTCATTCATTTATTTAAAATTTGGTGTGTCCAGAATATTTATCAAAATAGGATACCTTATTGCATTAAATTTAGACTTCATAATTTTTGAAATATATTTATAGGCCGGAACAAAATACTATTGTTGAATTCATTTCAATCCTTTTGAAAGCAAAACTAAAAACTGAATTTTATGCTGAATCTGAGAAATTTTTGTTGAATTATTGTTTGAGATATTACATAAACTATGAAAAATATTTTGTAGTTAACATAAGACTTAAATACCGAGCGATTCTGTTTGCAATACTCATATTCAATAATAATAATAATGAATAAATAACAATAAAGATGATAAATAAAATAAAACGCTTTGTTTTATTTAAAAATATTTTTATATTAATTGCAATTTCATCCTTTCCACTTTAAATTAAAGTTGAAGTTTTACCGGAAATGACAACAAATTAGCAATATATATATATAGTCAATTGAACGAAACGATCTAAACAACAGTATAAGTTTGGTATGACTATCAAAATTTGAAGATTAAAAATGTTTTGTTTGAGAATCTGTTAAGTGAACAGTTACTTAAAATATTTAATTGAAAATTGTAGCGAGTGGTAATACTGGCGAACCGGCTGGTCGCCAAAGGCCGCTAGTTAGTAATAAGCTCGATTTCAGTGCCACGTACATTTGCGTTTTATCTACTATATAGATAATCACTTCAAGGAATTTCGAGTTGGAGTAAATATTTTGGCTTTTATTGCAGTTGAAAGAAGGCGGAACTTATGAAAACAGTCCTTTGTTGTCTGCGAAGAAGGGTGAAGCTTTTACGTTTGTTACTTCTAATAACAGATGATTCGGACATTTTAAAAATAACAAGCAAACATCGAAAGGTCTTTAGAAAGTATTTTCTCGGCAGACTTAAAAGGTTTGTAAATCGAATCACTCAAAAAGCAACAAATTATAGACATGTATGCAGTTTTTACGCTGAATATTAAATGTTAAATATCCCATTCAAATATTAACCGCTTAACTGTTTTGCCCGTATGCCATACGTGCATCTATTTATCGAATTTTGATAGTTGTAAGCAAAAAATAAACCATCCATAACGATTATAAATGAATATTAAAATTACTTCGAATATATAGATAAGTCAAGTATTCAATAGATTTCCATTTGAATCAAAATAGGAAAATTTTCCCAAAATAGAAGGTGTCATCTTATTATATGGCAAAGAAAATTAAACAGCTAAGTGGTTAAATGAAATATGTCGATGGAATGTTTCTCCGTTCATACGAACACAATAGAACGAAACTAAATGAGCGATATCATTGGATCCGGTTTTGAAATCACTCTAACTGCAACTGCGTTTCTGAATGAAGCGATTTTGATCATTCAAAATCACAAGTGAATATGAAATTCGGTTCGTATTCTTCCCGCCAACACGAAAAAGAAGACGCACAAAATTCATACACTCAGTCAGTGACACAGAAAACGCGCTCTATTGCGTGAATGCACAAGAAAGTTGAGAGGAGAAGACTGGCGTTTGTTTGAAATCTGTTTGTAGGAAAAATAATGTATTGAGTGGCAGCTTGAATTCAATTCAATTTCACAGTCATGTGTGGGGGTTTCATTAATTTTGGAGGCTGTTCTTTCTCAATTATTTCTGTTAAACTTATTCTATACCAAATGCACCCTTCGTAGAAATAGAAAACATTGCAGTTTGTTTACCTTTCCAAATTATCTTACAACTCGGAATACAAGTTGTGTATTAGTTAAAATATAACTTTAATGGGGAAAAAAAATTTAGTCTCGGCTTATATCAAATCAGTTCCTCGTAAAAAAAAAAAAAGTGCCAAGTTGGGTGTGTTCCGTTGTCTGTCTGAAACATTGTTTCCTCCTATACTTTGTTGCTAGATATTCGATATCTTCCTATCTTTATACACCATTCATCATCAAACGTCATTTATAGGAGAGTTTTATTTTTTAATCTGTTTTAGAAGCTGCTACGAATAAAACGTGACGCGAATTTTCGAAGCGAAGGTAGTTATTTTAATCCGATTATTCGAAAATATAGCAATAGATTAGGCAGTTATCTCAGTTTGCTTTTTTTATTTTTACTTCCGTGAGATATGATCACTTCACAAGATAGAAAAGTGTTAATGTACCAATGAAGGAAAAAAATAAATAAAAAATATTTTGATAAAATAATAAAACGGATGATTAAGATGCTCCTCCCCCCCCCAAAAAAAAACATTCCTATGAAAATGAAAATAGACTACTATCTAAAACGCATTAAGTACTTGTAATTGATTGTTCTAAGCATTGAGTATAAGAGAGCTGGAAGCTAGTTGTTGCAATATTTGGAAAAATGTTTCTATTTTTGAAAATAATAAAGTTTTTTTTTCGCACTTATAATTGCTTATTTTATAGTACAACTATTCATTCATCGTATGCAAAAAAGAAACATTCGGCAATTTTAATGATTGCACAATACATACATTACATACATATACAGAGTGTTGCCGAATTCGACCGACAAACTCAGAGGGGTGATAGTAGGCAGAGGGGTAAGTGAAAGCACATTCTTAAAGGCTGTTTTTCATGTAAGTAACATGCCGATTTGATGAACCAAGGGGTCGTAAATTATTAAAAACGAAAAAGTAGTTTAAATATTTTCGAAGATAAAGGTTCTAAACTTTAAAAAAATAAGAGATTGAAAGTATGACGAATTTTATACTCTTTAATTTTATATATGTCTGTAGTGTGAAAACTGAGAAAGTTTTAAGATATTCAAGAAAAACTAAAATGTTTGCCGGTAAACTTCGCTGCAACATCGGCACCGATGTTCACAGAAAGTATCGCAAAATTCTACCGAAAAATTCGGAGGAGAGATAGTAGGCAAAAAGGCGATAAGAATTTCCAAAAAAATAAATACGAAATCGCAAACGATGGTGAAAATTTATTTGGTGGAATACAGATACAGCATACATTTACAGAACGGACATTTTAATATAAGAAAGGAGACGATGGGAAACTTTTATTAAAATTACTCAATGTTTCGGCCACGAAGGTCATTACACAACCGACACCGACGTTTAAAGGACCACCGGACGCGCTCAAACATACCAAGTGTTCTTGCGATTTCTCCAGCAGCGACGACGATCCGTGCTACGAGATCTTCCACTGTATCCAAAGGTGTCTGATAAACAAGAGATTTCATGTGGAAAGAAGAAATCCAAGGGATTGGAGTCCAGGGAAAGTGGAGGCCAATAAAGAGGTCTGAGATAAAATATGAGAATAAAATTCGTGCAGAAAACAATGCATCTTCCTATGTGGCACCAAGCATCCAGCTTGCCGAATACCCAATTCAGCAGGAATTAATCGCGTGCTTATCGATGGGGTACGCGCTGCAAAACTCGGTGTTTTGTTTCAGGTGTGCGCACACTGCGTTCTTACCCTGCATTTGATCTCGCTATTTTGAAAGATCCTGTTTCCAGCAACCGTCGATCAATATTTGCAAAGGTGCTGTGGTGTGGACAACGCCTACTTGGATATTGTTCTTGGTATATTCTTTGTGCTAGGTGTCCATTACCATCCGCTCGACCGTAAATTAAATGCATATCCGCATATTCGTCATTCGTGAAATCTGACATGTTGTTTGCGAATGAAACTTATCGACTATCAATTCTGCACTGCACTGCACTGCTCTTTAATGAATACAAGCTGCTTTTATACTAATCAAACCATCAATTCTGCCATGCTCGCTGTTTTTATATTCCTCAAACGCATGAAAAATTTACATACGAGAAAGCTTCTTCTTTTTGACTACCTTGTTCTAAATCCTCGCATTCATAGGGCCATTCTCTTCGCCAGGCTTATTGTCTCTCCTATGTCTGTTTTTGTGAGTTTCACAGAATAAACGTCTCCTGCGACCCTATGTTTTATGATAATTTTTCATCTACTTAAAGCCTACTATCACTTCTCTAAATTTACATTTCGAATTTGGCAACACCCTCTGTAAACATCGGTGCTGATGTTGCAGCGATGTTTCCCGGCAATCATTTTAGTTTTTCTTGAATATCTTAAAAAAACCTCCTCAGTTTTCACACTACAGACTTATATCAAATGAAAGAGTATAAAATTCTTCATACTTTCAAGCTCTTATTTTTTTTTTAAAGTTTAAATATTTTTGAAGATAAAGGTTCTAAACTGCTTTTTCGTTTTCAATAATTTACGACCCCCTGGTTCATCAAATCGGCATGTTACTTACATGGAAAACAGCCTTTAAGAATGTTCTTTCACTTTAAAAAAATTCATATTTGAAACGCCATTTGTTATTTTTTTATAAATTTTTTACAGTTTCCAACAGTTTTCCGACTCCCTATATTTTTGCGATTTTCACCCCCTAAACGTCGTTTGGGACCCCATGTTGTATGGTGATTCTTTATCCTCTGGATACCTCTCTGAGTTTGTCGGTCGAATTCGGCAGCGCCCTGTATATGCGTAATACATATAAACATATATTTACATACATATAAACATATATTTACATATATATAAACATATGTATACATACGTATATACATATATATGTATACATATACAAGGTGTCTCAAAAATCTTGACCGTGTCTTTTTTTCCTTAAACATTGATTATAGACATATACTGTAAATTATAAAGTTGCGTAAAAAAAGGTGCGAAATGTTATGAAATCGATTAAAATTTTCAGAGGATTAAACTTAAAAAATACAAAATTTAATTTTTTATGCGAATTCGTACAAAAAAATTCCCAGTGAGTAAAATGCTACCCATCCTCTAATAAGGTCATGTACAAAATTTCTGCAATTTAACACAAAAGTCTCAAAGATATGAAACTACATAAATGCTGACTTAAACCACTTTTTGATACTTGGATAGGAGTTTGGAAAAAGGAAAAATCAAGTCGGATGTTCATGTTTTAGGGGTCGTAAACAAATTGACAAAGAAAGTAATGATTGAATGAATAAATAATAATTTTGCTATTTATTAGTTCAAAAGCATTAAAAATGTGTAGAAATAATAACTTAACGGAAAGATTACATAAAGGCAAGATTACTTAAAGGAAGGATTACATAAGTTTTTTTCACAAGTTCATTGTCTGTGTTATTTTTAAGTTATATTCTGTAATTCATGATATGAAATGTCAAAATATTTTTCAGAAAGCATAGATTTCAAAATTTTTATTTAAAACTAAAAATATCAAGCATATTTTATTTCCGTAGGATGCATTTCTGCGTCGCGTCATCTGCACTGAAGCTGTAAACATTTGCATTTTAATTTGTTATTGACTTTTCACCAACTTTGTTTTAACATATCTTTGAGAGTTTTCATGATAAAATTCTGAAATTTTGTGCATGAACTTATAAAATGATGGGGCACATTTTACTTACTGGGAGTTTTTTTGTATGGGTCCATATAAAAATTTAATTTTTGTATTTTTTTAAAGTTTCATCTCCTGGAGATTCTAATCGATTTCATAACAATTTGCACTATTTTTAAGCAACTTTGCAATTTACAGTATATGTCAATAATCAATACTTAAAGAATAAAAGCTGCGGTCAAGGTTTTTGAGACACCCTGTGTATGCATACAAACATATGTACATATATATATGTAATGATATTTTAACTCTAATTTCAATTTAATTAATTTTCAAGATTTTATCTTAATTTAGCCCATAGTAACTTTATTCTAAAATATTCTCTTATTTCGTGATCCAATTCCACTGTCTCTACTTAATTAATTCAAGAGAAGCTTTGTTGCAGAGTCAGCTAAAAGTCTAACTTTCACACGCTCGGCGTGAAGAGGCAAAATACCGCTAATGAGGCAAATTCTTTTTTAAAATCTCCCTGTGTTTCCCCTGCCTTCTTCGCGTGTGTAACGAAAATCCCTATCGAAATCTCGTAATATATTAGCACTATGAAGAAATGTTTTCCCTATCAAAATCATAGGTTATATAAGACCAGGGATAAAATGTCCAAGAGCTTTTTCCTCATCCCTTTTCTGTGTCGCTCTGTGTGCTCATCGCTTGTACATATGCCTGCTTCTTAAAAATGAAATAAAACGACGTCACGAAATAGCAAGTCTCTTCACTGTCTTCAAACTGCATTTCTGCTCCACAACAAATAATGTTACATATACATACATGCATATATACACATATTTTTGTTAAAATGAATCTGTTGTTACAAAACTTGCCCTGCTCCTGGAGAAATTTGTAACAATATAAACAACAGTATTTAAAAAGTTTTTTTTCGTTAATATTCATTTATTAATTGAAATAAAAAAAGTCATCTGCTAACTGTTATCATTATTTGGCACAGAGGCAAATTATTATTCTGAAAAAGAATGATATCAAGCGGTTAATAGCAAAAAAATATGATAAAATTATTTAAACAATAATCATAAAAGTCAATTTTTAACATTGCTTAAAGAAGCAAACAAATGACAGATCTTGACCTTTCACAGGCTTGAAAATTAAGCACTGTGCCCATTCTTCGTCATCTGAGTGGATGAGCCATTTTATTTTCATGCCAGGGAAGAAGCATAATCTTAAGCAGCGTTCACACGAGGCCACCCATTCTGGGCAATCGAAAGAACTTCAGAAAGAAAAATACTTCAGATACTTCAGAAAGATCACGTGATGGCAATGGGACAATGGCAAATAGTTGTTCCGACGATACAGCTATTTGAAATCGTCCCATTGGGGTCATGTGATGTTCCTGAGGTAGACGTGATTTCCCATTGCTCGCAATAGTTGGCCTCTTATGAACATTGCTTAAAAGCCAATACTTACAGCACTCTGATCCGCCAGCCTTCTTACTTCCATTGGGAGCAATCCGAATTTGAGCAAATAAGATGATATTTTGTCGTCCTCCGTAAATGTAAATACTAATCTTGGTTTAGCATATCCAGCAGAAAGACGAGGGTTTTGCTTTTTCTTTTTAATAGATCAATGCACAAACATGTAGCAAATATTAAATAACTCAGTTTCGTTTCTAATATTTAATCGTTTCTAATAATTAATATTTTTTCTAAGACTTCGATTGTTAACTAACACATATACATCTCGACTTTTTTGAGGCTCACTCAGATTTCTTTTGAGTTTCTCATTTTAAAATCATTTAAGTTCCCCATTAAGTCATTTACAAGTTACTCATAAGTCATTAAATCATTCTTCAAGTTTGCAATTAACAGTTTCTCACTTTTTAAAATAGTCGTAATTAATCAGATTTCTAATCTGTTTTGTAATCGCTTCCATTTCAATAGTAAGTTAAACACAATAAGGTTGAACTGGCCAGTTTTAAAACAAAAGCAACTATTCTAAATATATTTATGACAAAATCCAAGAATTACTACAACAAAAAGAAGTCTTCAATATGTATGCTGAACGATCGTTCTTCAAGTATTGTCAATTCAAAAACTTTTTTTTTCGCTTGTAGAAATACTTTTTATAAAAATTTCAAAAAAAAAGAGCTTAAAATATGTCATGGTAGTTTTGTAAAAATAACGAATATATTAATAAAATAAAGCATAAATGCATGTGTGTGTGTATCATTGGAACTCACCGAAACGGTCAGCAACAATGACCTGAAATTTGCACATAGCATTCTGAATTGTATTTCTAGGTCAACTGTGTTAGTTTTAGCTTTCAAAATTAGTTGAATTATTATAGTTAAAAACGTTGCAAACCATTTTTTTTGCTTTAGAAATATTTATTTGATATAAATTATTTTCATACCCTTTTAAAGAGTGAAAATTTATTACATTCCGTATATTCCTTAAGAGCGAGGAAATTTATTACATTTCGTAAATAAAATGGCTGCCGTAACGAGAATCTGAACTATGTGGATTATCATAAACTAAAATGTTATTCCTGGCGTTTGTCGGGATTAAAATCCTTTTTAATATAAAAACTATCCTTGTGAAAAATTTTATAATATGTAAGACTTTTTTCTTGACAATTGCTTTAAAACAAAAGAGATTTAAAAAGAACAATGGTAGAGCAGTTTGCAATCTCAACGTTGTCCAGCAGAGTAGTGTTTCTAAATTTCCTTACTTCAAAACAATCTGCTTTGAATTTCCTAAAGAATCAATAATAAATTAAAGAAAAAAATTTGGAAAATGAAATTGGTATCGTTGGAAAAACATATTTTTTTAAAATTTTATAAAAATGTAAATTGTTTCGGGATTGATGAAATTATTTTCTCCAAAGATAAGAATCAAAACGGATGTTAATTTCTGGCAGCCTGAAGTCACTACCATTGTTGAATGCAACCCTCGTTTGTCCGCAAGAGCTCTACTTTTCTTCCCACCGTTGAACGATTGGTGCCTGCTTTTAAGCATCGTTAAATCATTATTTTGCAGCAAATAATTGCCTAGTGGAAAAATCTTAGATAATGATGACTCAACATTATTACTT